>JAGXJF010004036.1:0-22019 GCA_019208055.1 Stipa capillata | reverse complement strand
TTGTCGACTCCGTAACTCGGAATCGCGATGGGAAGATGGCATTGCGGATGCGAGATCCGAATGCCTTTGGACCTACATAGGCCATGCCGAAAGGAGCTGGAGAGCTGCGCCGCTTGTAGCGCTGCAATCGCTACTGCTCACCGTAGCGACTGCTGCGGTTGTCCCTCCTTGCGTCTCGGGCGGGAGCGTCGCGTCTATCATTAAGGATGTCCCACGCATCGCGGTCCAACCCGAGTTGATCACGTGTCGATCCGACAGTGGGTGAGCGTCTTTGTCCGCTACCTTGTCGGGCGCGGGCTCTTGCGAGAATAGTCCCCCGTGCGTCACGATTGGTCCGAGTCGGTTATGAACCAACCCGGCAGGGTGACGACGCTCGGCCAAATCCGCCTCCTGCACACGAAGACGGAGCCGAGTGGCTGTTAGTTGCTCAGGAGTCTGGTCCTCGATGGGAATAGGCTGGTCGTTGTTGTAGGTCAACGCTCCTGGGTTCGCCATGAAGACCTCCGAGAAGGGTGGTGGCTTCCCGAACTCTCAAAGTCGTCTGAGTCATACTCGAGGACGTGTAGGAGAGACTCGATTGCCCCAACCAGTTGGGAACCCCTGCTTGACGAGTGGGTAATCCCATGTTCGAGCGGCAGATCTGACTTCGGCGTAACCTCATCCTGGGGAGAGGAGTCGAAGGCGTGGACTCAACGGCGAGTCCAGTGAAGATGTCGATGACTGCCTCCGAAGATCGGCGGGAAGCCGAGTCACAGAGGTGAAGCTTACCGATCTGGTCGACGATGAAGTCTAGCTTTCCAAATCGGAAAAGCTAGCCTGGATCAGGGACCGCGTTCAGGGAAGCAAATCGCATGATGCTGCCCGGAACGAAACTGTTGTCGTTGACGAAGAAACCCATCTGGATCTGGCAGATGAATCTATGCTCACGCCCCTACCTGACGCGCCAATTGTCGGTGTTCTAATCCGGCAATAATGAATACGGGGAGGTGTGAGCACAGAAGATCTAGATGGGTGCACACGGGAGACAATGTTTAGACAGGTTCAGGTCCTCGAAGGGAGGTAACACCCTACGTCCTGTGTTTTGGTGGATTGTATTGATCATATCCCATATGAGGTTATGTGTTTATGTCTATGCTCAGAGCATTCTTGTGCTCTAACTTGCTCTTGATCGTCTCTAAGCCTGTGCCGATCTAAGGATCCCTACCCGCCTTATATAGACGACCAGAGGTAGGGTTACATGAGTCCGAATCGGCTTACAGATATGTTTTCTAATCGGTTACAACTGATACCCGGATATGCCGGGCAGGTATTAGTCCATGTCTTGTACTCCAAGTCGATGAGGCGCCCCCGTGTAGAAGTTAGACTCTGAGTAGTCGGCCTGACCCACCCTATGCCCCGATGGCCAGTTTTGTCCTCCTTGACGATACCCGGGTGCCATGTCATCATCAGCAGGCCTTAAATAATGATGATTCTAAGTATAAGATTAAGTACTATCAGTTATACTATCACTTATATTGCCTATACCTCCTTTCATTCTCTATATAAAAATTGAAGTGTCGAAGGCATTGTGAATTCGGCACAGTCGGTAATGCTACGCGGCATGTCGCTTTTGACAATGGGCTCTCTGATAATCTATTTTTCTGATTTGGACACTTACCCAACAAAATTGCGCACACCAGAAAAGAATACCGAAATAACAGAGAAAAACGAAAAAAGAAAAAACACACCCCGAAGAGTAAACCGGAGACAACCCGCCACCCTTCACGTGCACGACACGCGTCACACGATGAGGCTGCCCTTTGATTCACACTCGAAAGACACCCTTCTCCCTAGGACAGCCTAAAAGATGTTAACGACTGTCAAGAGGGCACCCGCCGTGTGATCAACCAGTGGGTGCGCTCCGCGTGCCACACATTGTCAATGGAGAGTTTTCGTCTAATTTTTTGCTCGTGCCGTCCCAAACATAGTTTTGTTTTTTTTTGTTCTTGTTGTTTTTCATGTTCGCTCTTAAGCTTATGGATTTTGTGTTCTTTTTTTCTAAAAGATATACAATATTGCTATTCGGCATAGAAAGTAGGATTACTAAAAGTAGTGTCAAAAAATTTACTAGAAACGTTGGATTAGAGTCTATTTCTAAAGATGTCAGTATGTCACCGTAAGACATTCGGTGTATACAGATTATAATGTGGATGTACGATTTTAAAACTGTTATGTTTTAAATTTTAAATACGAGAAAACACGTACATAAAGAAAAACTGAAATAACCGTGCTCCCACGTCCGCACAGGAGCGATCCACTGGCAAATCGCTTGTTTCGATGAACCATCGAAAAGAAAAACCGGCGACCAACCTCAGAACGTTGCACGTGTCTAACTCCTGGTCGTGGTAGGTCGTGACACGACTAAGGCTGGACAGAAAGCTCGAGGCTCGCAGCTCGGCTCGGGCCCGGTGAGGCTCGGCTCGGGCTCAGCTCGGCTCGGAGGCGTAACGAGCCGAGCCCGAGCCTCCTCCTCGGCTCGTAAAGCTCGGCGAGCCGAGCCAAAAGCTCACGAGCCGCTCGTAGGCTCGTTTAGGCTCGTTGCATAATTTTTTTTGGGTATAACCTTTACTAAAAAACTAACAATCAACATTCACATATTGAACAATTATACAATTCACAAGCACATATAACATCCTGTGTTAATAAAAACCTGCTACGAATTGGATTGCATTGAACTCAACATAGTTTTCATGTGCCATTCATTATATAGCAAATAGTTCAACAATTCCATCAAGCACATGCTAAGAACAGAGACACGACAGATACTATTCACACAACATATGTACTCAATCTTAATAGTAATAATCAGAACATAAATGATAACCATATAACTTCATTGAAAATGTTGGTAACATTTAAATTTTTCCACAACTGAAATGATTCATTCAGGATGCTATATTAGCCAAGCAAATCTAAACATAATATAGCACTCTGTATCTAAAAATGAGTGCATGCCACAAACCTCAAGTTAACAACAAATTAGTGTTAGACCTGGAACTCTATCAACGAAATAGTGAAAAGAAATGGCACTGAAGGGCTGTATGACAAGGAATTAACAACCACTGCATGTCAACCAGTCATCACAAAACTATTACAAAGGCACACAAGTCAGCAACTTGCTAGATCAACAAGGAATTAACAAGAAAACTTGATTAAAAAGTGGCTTTCTTCCTCCCTTTCTTCCTCCTCTTCCTAGACTTTTCTTGCTTGCTTTCTTCCTGAGAAGCTAATGGAATCCATTATCTATTTCAGTTGCTTGCTTGCTTGCTGGATGATCAGAGAACTTTTATTACTTCATAGGAGCTGAGCTTACCACAAGAGATTCGGGAGAGCGGCGGCAGCTCGGGGAGTTTCGGGAGAGCGGCGGCAGCTCGGGGAGATTCGGGAGATCTCGGCCAGGGGAAGAGCGGCGGCGCGGTCCGGCTGTCGACGCACTGGAGGGGGACGACGGGAGGAGCTGCGGCGGTCCGGTGAGGCCGAGCCCAGCGCGAACGGGGAGTCGGGGAAGGCTCGCCGCCGTCGGCCGAGTAAGGGGACGACTGGGTTGGCTCAGCCAGGGGGGGGGATCGGTGGCGGCCGGCTGTGGAGTGGCGGCGGCGGTCCGGCGAGCGAGGCCGACGCCCCAAACCCTAGACGGCGGCACGACGGGGGATTGAGCAGAGGCGCAGAGCTGCGGGCTGGGGCCTGGGGTGAGCTGCGGGGGATTTTAGGGGCCGGCCGGCTCACGAGCTCCTACGAGCCAGCTCGAGCCGGCAACGAGCCCGAGCCGAGCCCAGCTTTTGGCTCGCAGCAAGACCCGAGCCGAGCCAAGCTCGGCTCGTTTTTTCGTGAGCTGATGCGAGCCGAGCCGCGAGCTGGCTCGGCTCGGCTCGTGTCCAGCCTTAGACACGACGCGGGCGGAGACACTCGCCGAGGACTGCTGCGGAGGGCGCCCCTCTTTGTAGTGTTTCCGGGAAAAGGTAGCAACCGGACGTGTTTGCGCTTTCATGGGCCCAAATGCCACGAGCAGAAGAGACAGTGGCCTTCCGAATTATCGCCAAACCGAAAGTGCACTCTGCTTCAAGTCCAGGCCCAACGGGATTCTCTTCTAGGCCTCGCGGGAATTTCTGGGCTTAGTTTATCCGTTCGGTAGAAGCTGGAGAAACCGTGGTCTCTCTCCAAAAATTCCACAAGTTTTGTTTTTGGAGAAACCGTGGCGAGAAGGAAAAAACCCACACTGACGTCCGTAAATCTACTCCAAAACGCCAAGGATAAAGAAAAGAATCACTCTGACGTCCGTAAATCCACTCCAAAACGCAAAGGATATGAGATCACACTAGATTCCGGACATAGGATGGACTTCTAACGGTCTAGATGGTAGCCACTGGTAAATTTGCGGTGCATCAGATGGCCCAGATCACATTGGGCCGTCCATACACCCGACAGCACACGGGAAACGTGTCCACACCAACGGGTCCTCGCTGGTCAACTTGTGAGGCAAAAACCAGCGTCCCCCTGCCGCTGCGAAAAGCAACATTTATTCCTCTTCCCCTCCGCCGCGTCGAGGAGCGCGTTTCACCTCACCACCTCTGCCAATCGAAACATCCCCCCGAATAACTAGCTCATTAATTACCCTAACCATCCCATCGTGCAATAATTACCCTCAATTCTCCTGATCTGAATTTAATCATTTAATCTACTCTAATCTTCTGCAGTAATAATGACTCGCCCTTTCTCTTTTTATACCACCCCACCGCATTGCCTCGCCAGTACACCGCCCCACTTCACACCTCCCCCTCACATCCTCATGGCGCCTCCACCCTTACTCTCCCTCTCCGCGCTTCTCCTCCTGCTCGCCGCCACCAATGCCGTCGCCAAGCCCGTCCAGACCCAGTCCCTCCTCGTTACTCCTCTCTCGCCCCGCCCTTCCTCTGCTCCGTTGGAAGTAGCCCAAGACGACGACAAGGACGCCTTCGCCGGGAACCTCGCCGCTGCGGAGGACGACGCCGCGTCGACGGTCCATTTCCGCGTGGTCCACCGGGATGACTTCGCGGTGAACGCCACCGCGGCCGAGCTGCTCTCGCACCGGCTGCAGCGGGATGGGAAGAGGGCAGCGCGGATCTCGGCTGCCGCGGGCGCCGGCAGGGCCAACGGGACGCGTGGCGCCGGCGGGTTCGTGGCGCCAGTGGTGTCCGGGCTGGCCCAGGGGAGCGGGGAGTACTTCACCAAGATTGGGGTGGGGACGCCCGCCACGTCCGCGCTCATGGTGCTGGACACCGGCAGCGACGTCGTGTGGCTGCAGTGCGCGCCGTGCAGGCGCTGCTACGAGCAGTCCGGCCAGGTGTTCGACCCGCAGCGCTCGCGCTCCTACGGCGCCGTCGACTGCGCCGCGCCGCTCTGCCGCAGGCTCGACTCCGGCGGCTGTGACCTGCGCCGCAGGGCATGCCTCTACCAGGTCGCCTACGGCGATGGATCCGTCACGGCCGGGGACTTCGCCACCGAGACCCTCACCTTCGCCGGCGGCGCCCGCGTGGCGCGTGTTGCTCTGGGATGCGGACACGACAACGAGGGGCTCTTCGTCGCGGCGGCGGGGCTCCTCGGGCTCGGCCGCGGCAGCCTGTCCTTCCCCACCCAGATCTCCCGCCGCTTCGGCCGGAGCTTCTCATACTGCCTCGTGGACCGCACCTCGTCGGCCAACCCCGCCTCCCGCTCCTCGACCGTGTCCTTCGGCTCCGGCGCCGTGGGCCCCTCGGTCGTGGCGGCCTTCACCCCAATGGTCAAGAACCCACGGATGGAGACGTTCTACTACGTGCAGCTCATCGGCATCAGCGTGGGCGGCGCGCGCGTTCCGGGCGTGGCCGACTCCGACCTCCGCCTGAACCCGTCATCGGGCCGCGGCGGCGTCATCGTGGACTCCGGCACGTCCGTGACCCGCCTGGCCCGCCCGGCCTACTCCGCCCTGCGCGACGCCTTCCGCGCCGCGGCCGCGGGCCTCCGCCTCTCCCCCGGTGGGTTCTCCCTGTTCGACACCTGCTACGACCTGAGCGGGCGCAAGGTGGTGAAGGTGCCGACCGTGTCGATGCACTTCGCGGGCGGGGCGGAGGCAGCGCTGCCGCCGGAGAACTACCTGATCCCGGTGGACTCCAAGGGCACGTTCTGCTTCGCTTTCGCGGGCACCGACGGCGGCGTGTCCATCATCGGTAACATACAGCAGCAGGGCTTCCGCGTCGTGTTCGACGGCGACGGCCAGCGCGTCGGCTTCGTGCCCAAGGGCTGCTAACTCAAGAGCGTGCTTAAGAGTAACCGCGCTTAATTAGCGGATAAAAGTGCGCCGTTGTTAGTCATAATTTAATTATGAGGTGTTTAATTAAGGTGGCGAGTGAGCTTTGGATTCTGTTTTTTTTTATGTAAAGCACTGGCACAGTGCGCAGAGTTGTCTGGGGTGCTTTGAGAGGATAAGGCGGTTCGTTGAAGGCTGTAAAAGTGTTGGGGGGTTAAAAAGTGTCATTACGACTGGCTCTCTCTTTCCGTTGTTGTTTTTCATCTTTCACCTTTTTACATGCTGCAGTATGGAGTATTTTAGTAGGCTATATTTATACTCCTCTAAACACATGTGACACTGGCACGTTACGTGCTGCCTTTATTTGATCACTCTTGCTTTCCATTATGTAACACTCTGGCTGCTTAACGAGGTTAACTAACCGAAAGAGCATGAAGAGGCGCAAAAGAATGTCTAACTGAAAGAGAGGTGAAAATAAACTGGAGTACACCATTGCCTTCACACAAATCACACCATCCCTGGGCACAGAGAAGCACAACTGCACTCTGCTCTGCTATGCCGTCATCTAGATATCTAAGCAAAGCAGTTTTTTTCCCGCTTAGTTGGAGGTCCGTCTATTATCATGGACGTTTCTCATGATCCCGGTATATTTTACATGTTCAACATTTAAGTATCATATTTAAGTATTATCTATTGAACCCAAGTGCCCCTGGCACATTTTACCACCTCTAAACATAACCTTGAACTGGTCCTTACCTCTCTCTGTCTTTCCGTGGACCACCCAGCCACCGCCACGATGCCATTTTTGTCATAGGAGTTCCCGTCCGCTGGTGCCTCTATCACCGGCCTCTATCTATCGTGCCTCTGTTGCTAGCCTCTTCGGCTCGGCACCGACAAAGGAGGGGTTTTGCAATGGGAGCGACATGGACCACCATAGATCCCCGTCCCTAGCCTCCCTGTCTGTCGTCACCTCTGGCCCCAACGTTTCGGTTCGTCGCACCGTCGTTCTCAACCTTTCCGACCGGCATCTTTGTCGCATGATGCACCGCCACCTACGCCCTCCACGACCTCCGATGGATTCATCCTCCTCGAACCTCGCCGCCTCCGGATCTAGTGCCTTCTAGATCTCCACGACCTTCGACAAATCCATCTCGATTACCTCTGATGGACCTCTCGCCGCTATCCCTCATCCATGAGTGCAAGATCTTGTGTTGATGGCTGCCGACAACTTCATCTATCACCGGAGCGCCCGTTGTCTTTTCCGTCAGATCTGTGCTCCATCCCGCCAAGGTTGTCGGATCCGACGAGGTGTGACGCATCCACCGTGAGGCCCGATGCATCCAGGGAGGCCCAAATCTTAGTCATTTCTTTTTTTATTTGTTTGTTCTTCAGTTGTGCTCTTTGCTTCAACCTACATCTGACATATGTATTATTGGTTCGATCCGAAATTTGTGTTCTCTTGGTTCAATCTCATGGTTGGACACAAATGCAATCTATGGTTCCTTTTTTGGATTTTGGATCGTGGAATGGTGCACTAGATCTTGGACGTATTTTCTCTCCATATTTTTATTGATCCAAATATGCACCGAGCCAGGTGTATGTATATTTTTTGTTCATGGTTATTTGATGTTCATGAGGGAGAGAGAGTTCACGAATGGTGTACCATGTGCAGAACAAGTACAATGTTGTCTCCAAACTGAATGTATGAAGAATGGAGGTGCAAACAAAATTTTGGTTTGTGAAATATGCTCATGTATGAGAACAAATCATGAAATTGTGAAGAAATATGCATGTATATTATGATAAGAAAATGTGAAGAAATGAAAGGAACATTTTTTAGATGATCAAATGGTGAACAATTTGCATAGTCTTTTTGTTCATGTTGATGCATTTTTTTAATCATGTAAAACATGTTTGTTCAAGAGGAAAGAGAGAGAGAGAGAGGAAGAATCTAGGTGAGGATTGCTGATTGACAAATGTATAAAGTGTAGGGGATACTATATAAGATACTACACATAAATAAATAATAGAATAGAGGTTTTGTTTAGCAAAATATCAGTATCGGTGTGGAATTACTTTTTCAGATATCTAACGTCCCTAAGGGCCCGTTTGGGAGACCGATATTGGGCCCAATACCGGTGTAAATTACGGCCCTGTAAAACAATTCGAGCCCGATTACAATTTGCTGTTTGGGAGCCCGTTTTCGGTTTTTATTTACCTCGGTTTGGGCCACTTACAACCGAAATTGTTTACAGGCCGAAGCAGGCCACGAAAATTATCCGACAAAAGTCGGGTTCTCGTCCGCGGCCTCCATTCGCTGCTCCTCCTCGATCCAGTCGCGGTCGGAGCACGGAGAAGCGGGTGGCGGCGGCCGGAGCAACGCCGCCCCTGGTCGGGCTCTCTCCTTCCTCCCTGGCTTCCCCACCTCTGCCTCTTCCCCGTCCCCATCCCCGGCGATTAGATCCGACGCTCAAGGAGTCGCTGCGAAGGAGCCGCCGAGAATGCCTGTCGGAGATGCTCGCTCCTCCCCGAGACACGGCAAGGGCGGCACTAGCGTGCTCACCACTGCGTCGTCATCGCCATCAAGAAGGTCCTCCTCTACCTCTGCGTCGCCGTCCTCGTGCTGCTCCTCCTCTACCTCTACCCGTCGTCGCCATCAAGAAGGTCCAATCCTGCTCCCCACCCTCCGATCTGTCGCTCTGGGAAGTTCGTGTGATGCACGGTGTAGGTGTAATGCTCCTTCCCAACCTGGTCGGTGAATGATTTGATTTGAGACCAACGCCTGACGCCGCTGTGAGAGCTGTGAAGGTAGAGTGCCAGGGTTCAATTTTTACAGTACTTGCTATGTATAGATGCTTCAATTTTTCTCATAATCTTGTTCTTACCGATTCCGAGGAGGAAGAGGAAGAAGAAATGATGCTTTTAGTTTTCCCGGCATTATACCAAGCTTCTAGGAGAATGAAAACTCCATGCAATACATCGATCCTTACGGGTGCAAAGTACATCGTTGAGCTATTGGAAGGGCACCCGGACAGATGTCGCAACATTCTTAGAATGGAGTCCCACATTTTTCAGGCACTTTGCAACCATCTTAGAATAAAAAATCTTTTGCAAAACACAAGAGGTGTTACCGTCGAGGAGCAATTAGGAATGTTCATATATATGCTTTCACGGAATGCTAGTTTCCAAACCTTGACCGATCGATTCCAGCATAGCACAGAAACCATCTACAGGCATATCAGTGCATGCTTTGATGCCATTACATTGTTAACATCTGAGCTTATCAAGCATCCATCTACGGATACCCATTGGAAAATATCCTCGAGTCCATAATTTTGGCCTTACTTTCAGGTACATGTCATCTATGGCTGTGAAGTCTAGTAATCTCTATCCTCTCCTGGTATATCTCAATTAGTAACTCTAATTTCCTCATTGTAGAACTGTCTAGGGGCAATCGATGGGACTCATGTCCCTGTGACAATATCAAGCAGTGAGGCTGCACCTTACAGAAATAGGAAGAGGACCCTATCACAAAATATTATGGTTGCTTGTGACTTCGATTTAAATTTTGTCTATGTCTCCACTGGTTGGGAGGGATCAGCATCAGATGCCGGGGTCTTAAATTCTGCTATCCAATCAGGCTTCCGAGTACCTGATGGGAAGTATTATTTGGTTGATGGAGACTATGCAAATACACCAAGCTTTCTTGCTCCCTACCGAGGAGTTCGGTACCATCTCAAAGAGCAAGGTCGAAGCAATTGTCAACCGAAAGACTACAAAGAACTCTTTAATCTTCGCCATGCTCGTCTACGGAACCATATTGAGAGGGTTATTGGAATTCTAAAAATGTGGTTTCCTATATTGAGGGTAGGTACATATTACCCAATAGAGACTCAAGTAAAAATTCCTATAGCCGTAATTGTACTATATAATGTAATCCGGAGCCACAGAGGTGACAACGAATGGCTTAGTACAACAAAATCCCCAATTGACCCTCGTAAATTTGTTACTCTTCCTAGTGGTGATGATACACCACGAGAGGGTTGTACGCCATCAAGTAACCAAAGAAACATGGACAAATGCACTGAGAAATGACATAGCAAAGAATATGTGGATAGATTATGAAAGAAGCAGGAATCGAAGGGTGAAACGGAGATCTGCTCGATGAGCATCAACACTAGATAATGTATTGTTCTATGACTTGTGTTGTTAGCTTTGTCTTATTTTGTTATTTCTCTTATTTCTGCTAATCCAAAAACTCTATGTTTCTATGATTCTATGTTTGATCTTTTCTCTTATTTGTTCTAGATTTTAATGGCACACAGGGCGAGATGGACATCAAAGTATGAAAAGGGACTGGTCGAAGTACTCACTGAATACAATCTTTCTCACTATTGTGGCCAGGACGGATGGTGTTCGAAAGGTTGAAACCGAATTGTGAAGGATATCAACAAGCTATTTCCAGAAGTTAGTTTTACCAAGTCACAAATTCAAGATAAAGAAGCCCAATTGAAAAAGGATTACAAGGCACTTAAATCAATCGTCAGGCGTAGTGGCATTTCATGGAACATGCATTATAAACACCACAGCTGAGAAATAGGATGAGATCATTGACGTAAGCTTCTAACCATTCTAATTCAATCTTTTTGGTTGTACCCAAACTATCTTTGATCCTTCTATTATTTGGTAGGAGGATCCGAAACTAAGGAGGTATGAAAATAAGAGCTTTCTATTGTTTGAGGCGCTGGATCTCTTGTATGAAGGTAAGTTAGTGCTTTTCCTTTAAATGATCTAAGGTAGCTATTGTTTTCTTATAGACTAACTTGATGTCTTAATAGGTCAATTGGCCCAAGGAAAACATTGCTTCACTTCTAGTCTGCCCACTCAATCGAGAGAAGAAAGATAGAGCACCTTGAATACAAGTTCTGACGCTAGAAGGAAAAACAAGATACAGTCAAGTGCTAGTAGGAAACATCTCAGAGATGAAAGAGAGAGTATCATAGATCCGCGTCCAAAAATGACAGTCACGGAAAGCCAAGGAATAGACAATTATGCCATTGAAGATGAAGAACAAAACTCCATGTATGAAGTTGAAAGAAGGCATGCCATGTATGAACAAAACTTCATGTATGAAGACTATGATGAAGAACATGCTAATTCAAGGAGCAGGATTGGTGGAGGACAAGGAACAAGATCCAAGAAGCAAAAAGGATCCACATCAGCACCACGCATTGAAGATAGCATGTTAGCTTATGTTGAACTCAAGAGAGAACAATCAAAGATGAAAGACCAAGCATTGTAACAAGGACAACAATACTCAATTTACAAATGCTTGGAGGTGTTGAATGCTATGGTTGATCTGTCCGATGAGATCAAGGTGCTTGCTTCCGATATCTTTAAGGATTCCATGAATTGAGAGCTTTTTCTGTGCTATGATTCAAGCCTTCAAGGGTTGTGGTTGAAGAAGGAAGTGGCGAAGCTTGGAATTTAATTGTCTTCATGTAAGTGACTTGATAATTTTTTGCTTATATAGTGACAATTATACACTAATATTGCTTATGTTGATCCACATTTGACAGCTAGCAGCGGCCTTTCTTTTGCTCCAAGTAACCCAACACAGAGAGATCCCAAGATTCAGAAACTGATAGATGACTGTCCTTCATTTGACCTAGGCCTGTAATCGATGGTGGTGAAGGTATAGTTCTAGCTTTTTCCCACTTGTGCTATGGTTCTTGTAGTTCTGCACATTATGGTGGTGAGTACAATTACTATATTATGACATGAACTGTCTACCATCCAAAAAATCAGTTCAATACTACGTCGCAAATTTAATTTAGAAACTTTATTTTCTAAAGTGCCCTCATCTTTGTAATGCTGGAACCACTACCAAGGTAACAAAAAGGAGAACTCCAACGTTTAAACAACTGGAAAAACAAAGTAACAAGCATGATCATGAGAATAAATTGCAAATGCTTCGGTTGTGATGTGAGCCATTGGATAGTCATTTTGTACATGGAAAGATTTACAGCAAGATGATCAAGTTACACATGGAAAGCCATGATGTGGTTAACTTTGCATATACCGCATAAAAAAATCTAATGGAGCGATACTCTGTGTAACAAAGATAGCATATTATAGAAAAAACCGCACTATGCTTCAAAATAACAGCTTTGAATTTCAAAATTACCTTGCTGTGAATTAATTTATCTTCCACAACCTTTCTTTTTCCCCTCTCTGCAGTTGGAACATTAGCTTATCTTCACACTGTAAATAGCCACACCACCATTTTCAGCCTAACAACCTTGTTGACCAGGAAGACATCCTAACAACCTCTCTCTCTCTCAAGGTCTCCAGAGGCAGCAGAGGTGGTCGTTGAGCTGTGGTTACAAGCAAGGTATTCTTAACACACCAGGAGGAGACAGGAGGAAGATACTAAAAACAAGAGAGAAAAAAGAGAGAGAAAGAGGACATTCTTTCTACCATTATGATGTTGCAAGACTTAAGCTTGGTGAATCGTGATTGATGAATCTGACCTGAATAGCACCTTCTTGATTGTGAAAATTTTGCTTCTCTTTTCAGGATTCATGCACTCAGGGCGTGTTCGGTACTCGCCCGCGCCGCATGGCTCCACAAATCCCGCTCCGTGCGCCCGCTCCCCGCTCCGCTCGATCCGTGCGGCGCGTTCGGCTGCCCCGCTCCGGCTTCCCGCGCGCAGCGAGCAGGCCGGCGGCCCGGGCCTGTTAAGCTGTGCTCTGAAGCCCACTCGGGGAGAGGCAAGGGAGGGCGGCCTGCGGGATTGGTCAGAGCCCACGGCGGCCGGGAGGAGCGGCGGCGGACAGAGCCGACGGGCGCGTGGCCGGGAGGAGCGGCGGCGGCCACGGCCGACCGTCCCCGGGAACAGCTGCTCCGGCGAGCTGCGAGGTTGTCCAGGAGGCGCCACGGCGCTGAGAGGCACGAACGCCGATGGGAGGAGCGGCGGCGAGAGGGGGGGGGCAGGGGAGGAGCGGCGGCGAGAGGGGGGGTGCTGCAGTCCGTAGATCTGGGCCGGAAGGAGCGGGCGAGCGGCGGGTGCGGCGGCGAGGGGCGGCCGAGCGGCGGCGAGGGGGGAGCAGTGGTGGTCGGGGGAGCGGTGGCGAGGGGCGGGTGGTGGGGGGAGCGCGCGGGGGGAAGGGGGGGTGGGGGACGGGGGCGGCGGCGAGGGGCGGCCGAGCGGCGGCGAGGGGGGAGCGGTGGCGAGGAGCGCGCGGCCGAGGGGAGCGCCGACGAGGGGCGGGTGGTGGGGGGAGGCGGGGAGCGCGCGGGGGAAGGGGACCGGGGAGACACGGGTATACCGTTTCGGTCACTTGGCGGTGGCAAAGCCAGGTAATTCTCTCCAACTCCCAGTATCGCGATCCGTGGAACTCGGTTTTAGCTGCTCTGCGATTTTGCACTGCGAGGCCATCTGGATCCCGGATTTGGGCTCCGCAGATCTGCACCGTTCGGCCCGGCTCCGCCCGTGGAATCGGCAAAGCGGGGAGCTGGAGTGATACCGAACGGGCTCTCAGTCTTCCAATTCTGTGTAGCTGAAAATTCTTATGTTGTTTCTGTGTCAAATATACTAATATAGTGTCTGCTCTGTTGCTTCTGCTGTTTTGAATCATCGTCTGATATCAAGATCCACAAATGCGTGATTGCTTGACTGATGTAGTTTTTCTTCTTGTCGTGTTGGTTGCAGGGAAGAAGACCGATACAAAATAGCAGATTTCACGGCAAGTTGCAACTCGCTGTTTTGAATCAACTTGCAAGCAGGGAGAGTTGCTACTGGTCCAAATAGTGTTCTTGGAACCGTGCCGGATTTATGTTGCTGTTTTGAATCAACTTGCAAGCAGGGATAATGCTACTGTTACTGCTACTAGTTTTGCCATTCTTTTTTTATTGTGGAACTCCATAGCAATGCAACTGAGCCTCTCAATATCTTCTATATACTGGTCTTACTGAAATATGCAGCTCAGGCCATTTCTTTTGATGATTTCATGTGCCGTGAATACTCAATATCTTCTATATACTTACTTTGATTTGTGTCTGGAATGATCTTAGCTGCCGTGTGTCCTGGAATAATCAAGGAACAGCAAACTGAATGAGCTGTTTGGCTCGTGCGTGCACGACGATGTGCCTATCTGTCTGAAATTTTGGTGCCAGATCAGTGGATGGATGAGTCTTCACTGATACAAGCTTGAATAAGTGCTTAGACATTGTTTACAAGGGTATATATTTATACGTCTTTCAAATAGGGATTTAGATTACACTTGTATATAAGGGTATTTATGGTACCAATTATTTTATAAGTGTAAATTGTTTACAAATGTAAAAAATTTTAAGTCTCCCAAACAGGGCCTAACAAGTAAAAGCGACGTCGTCAGTGGGGTTACTCCTGCTTGTGTCCCGCTTCCTGAGTCTCGACATAAAATGGAACCGAGGAGGGTGAAAGAGTCTAGGAGAGAGATTGGCTAGTAAACGCGGAGGACGGCCTGTTCGCTCCGTGGAGCGGAGGAGAACGAACGTTGGTGCTTTGCTTTGCTTTGCTTTGCCCTTTTTTTGCTGGTTGCGTGCCTCGAACACTGTGTCTTTTCTTGGCTGTGTTTGCGGCTGTCCGGCTTCCTGCCACCTACCCATGCATCCCATTTCTTTAAGCGCTCGTACTGCGACCCGCGTCAGTTACTGCTGCTGATGGCAACCCTCCTCCAGTTCAGGCTGCTGGACGAGACCTGGGTGTGATGTGAGGGCCTGAGGGGAAGAGGTGGCCGACTGGCTTCGCTAGAGGTGTAAACAGGGCACATGGAGAGGACAGAGCAGAGAGTGTGTACAGGATTTTCGGCCGTTATCTTCTTTCTTTCAGAGAAAAACAAGGCGTTTCACGGGGCCGCAACGACTTGTGCTATTGTGATTTGTGAACAATTTAGATTTCCTTGAGGGCATAGTACACGGCTCTATTTGGAATCAAGGATAAATAGTGGAATAACTGCCCTATGGAGAAAATTCATATGCGTCCTTTTGAAACATAGGATTTCCACGAATTCGTATGAAGTTCTCGTGGAATAGCTAAATCTCTAGGAATTAGGAGGAAATCCAATAAAATCCAATATAGACCATATGAAATAGAATCATTATATTTATCTTTTTGTCTAAAGTCGTGCATTTTCCTATGAAGCATCGAAAAGGTTCAATTTGAACATGAGTATAATATACATGCCCCTCCCTCGAAGAAAAAGAGAGTAATGCATCTCGGCCCATCTGTTTCTCAGTTCCTACAATTTTGTCGTCTTACAGTATTCCAAACAGTCCTCGATTTCTGTTTCCAAAAGAGGTGCGCCGGTGCATCACTGCATGAGCAGAATTTATACCGAAGCGAACGCATAGCTGTGCTCCACTCTCCTGCCCACAAATCCTGCCTGCTTCCGCTCATCCTGTCCCCGTCCGTCGCCGCGGGGCTTTTATTACGGGAAAAAGAGCACCGATGGTACGTGATCCGCCCTATATGTACACAATACATATAGCCTGTCATCGATCCAGAACTGGCCGGATCTGTTAGAACCATCTCCTCTTTAGCATGGACATGATCGTCATCTAGCCGTACTCTAAAACACCTAAACATGATCAATAGTAGATATTAGTGTAGCTTACGTGTGGTGGAAGAAGAAGACATTGCCGTAGGTGTGGGCACGTGAGGAAGTAGGGGTCGGTGTAGGCGTAGCAGCGGGAAGCGGCGGCCTTGAGATCGCCACCGGCACTGTCCGGGTACTGGCGTCGTCGTCTCGTCGGCGTCGGTCTTCCCAGTGCTCCAGCACTCCCCCGGATCGGCTCGGGCGTTAGATGTGTTGGGGTTAGGGTTTAGCTTCACGTGAATTAGCTCTACGTGGAACCCCGGGAAAACTCCCTTTTATATGGTGCTATGCAACAGGGGACCGAAACCATCAGTTGATTTGGCGACCCCGATCAGGGCGCGTCGTTGGGGTCATGCACGTTGGTGCATGTCCATATCCTTATCCGGTTTGACCGAAAATCAACTCCAACATTCTTCCCCTTGATCGTAAGGTCAAATCTTTACAAGTCCAGTCTTAATAGAAAAATGCACCAAAGCAAAGTGTTACAGTGACCACTGAAAGTGCCATTGAACCTCAGTACTTATAGTATACCATCCTATCACGAAATGGAAAACATATTACTTGATGGGAGATGGTTTCATTCGATCTTACGGTATTCGTGGAACTATGATACTTGGGGGGTAGGGACCTCTAGGACACAAGGCCAAGAGATCTGACAGCAAGAAAACGCCCTTTTTATACAGGTTCGGGCCTCCCTCAGGATAACAACCCTACGTCATGTTCGTATATATTAACTGGAGAATTGTCTCACAAGGGATGTGTATGTTAGTAGCTACCCTAGGCCTAATCGTAGACTGATCCGACTAATTCCGCTAAGCTCGACTCCTTCGAGGTGGCGGGTCTTCTCGTAGGAATAAGCTAGGGCTTCTGGATCTGGAAAGACTTGTTGAATCTAACTTTCTCCTCTTTTGGGACTTGAAAGACTTGTCCTCCCCTATGGGATTGCTGATCCTTTTATAGGAGGATCCCCAAGTCGTACCGGACATGGACTTATGCCCGAGTAGAACTCTGACTTCCTTAAACGTCGGGATTGACTTCTTAGTTTAAGGGGTGTCCTTCCTCCTTACGGGGGGTTACCTTATCTCCTGGGAATCCTTACCGGATACGTCCTCATATACGGGATACTATACTATACATCGTCAAGCCCCCCATTAGTACGTGAAGTGAGGTCATGACTGTTCTGTAGGAAATCTGCCCTTGTCGGGAAGCAACTTCGAGTAGGCGACTTCGAGTACTTTTGCTGACAACATTCCCGAGTAGGTAATATCTCTACCGGGTAGTCGTGATATCCTTGGTCGGGATAAACCTCTGAGTAGTCCAAGGCATTTTTCTGGGCTAGCTTGCCCGTGAAGCACCTTTGGTTTAATTTGATTCATTGATCACTGTCGACGTACAAACGCCGGCGTCGGTGGTCCGGAAGGACCCCCTTTGGGATTCGGCCGGGGAGGTGCTGGAATAGAAAACTACGATCGATCTAGGCTGGGTTGGACGATAGAAAAAGAGACAGTGATTTACCTAGGTTCAGGCCACCACGGAGGTGTAAAACCCTAGTCCTGCTTTGGTGTGTGTATTAATATTTTTGAGATTACAGAGGTAACCCCTAGCTCGATTCCAGGGATCTCTAATGTTCTCCTCCTCGCTAGCTCGAGAAGAGTTCAGCCTAAAAAAGATTCAACCCTTTGCATGGCCTCGGTTCTCCCCTTATATACCTGGGGGTTTACCACAATGACCGAAGGGGCATTAAATACAGCGGGCACGCTGCTTACGTAGGGGGCGTGGGCACGCCACGCCGGCCGCCGAAGGCTGCTGCGGAAGAGATGTTTTGCTGACATGCCGTCCTTGAAAAACGGGTCTTCATGATGGGTTGAAACGCACCGGTGAAGACTTAACGGGCAAGCTCCCTGCCACGGCTCCAACCACCCGGGTCCCACGGACCAAAAGGGGTGCACCTGGGCGTGCCGTACCGCGCCCGAAAGTCCAAAAGTATGTCAGATGATAACTGACAGACCTTATCACGCCGGAGGACGTCCGCTTTGGGCCCGGAGTAGGCACGCCTGTTGACAGGCATTAAATGCGTCGGACAGGCATTAAATGCGCCCGATGGGACACGTGGAAAGGGCCCGCCGGGGCCCTACAGAGAGCGCCGCGGGACTCCCGTCACGTGTACTGGTCGACGGACCCACGAGGACTGCTTGGGGAGGGGCCCCTGAGGGGTGCTCGGGGCGCCTTGCCACGTGGCACCGTGAGAGAAACAAGAGGTGCTTGGGGTTCCCGAGCTCGGGACCCCCGAACCCATAACTTCGCTAGCTCGCTGCACGTGGGCCACTTGACCAAACCAAGAGGGGCCAAGTGGACACAGTGCTCGCGCGCGGAAGCCCCCGAGCGCCTATTCTCGATTCTCACGTCCTCGGCGACGTGGCATCAAGTTTGGTCCTTTTGCCAACGGCTTAGGGAACCCTAGTTCCCGTACCGCCGACAATCACGGACACGCGTTCGCTGGGTAGATTTCTGGGAAACCGAACCATCATGGTGGAATTTTCACGTGGTGATGAAAAATCTTTCCTTTTTCTGCGCTACTGTTTGGCTGACGTTAGCTAGACCGCAGCACGCTTGTCAATTGTGACGAACAGGAACTTATAGCCCCCGGGCGAGACCGGCAAGGGCCCCAGAATATCCAGACCTCATGTCGTGAAAGGCCACGACAAGGGAATCGTCTGCAATGCTTGGGCGGGCTGGTGAATGCGTCTACCGTGAAATTGGTACTGACGGCATCGCTTCACCAAGTCGCTCGCGTCACGGAGAGCTGTCGGCCAATAGAATCCTTGTCTAAAGGCCTATCCGACCAGGGTTCGGAAATATGCATGTGCCCCGCACATCCCTCCATGGATTTCCTCGAGTAGTTCTTTGCCCTCATGAGCACTCTGTGGGCTGCTCAATGATAGAGGGCCCCGTCGCCCAGGGAGTACATCCAGGCGCGTCGGGCAATCTGCTCAGATAGTGCATCGTCCTCGGGTATTATCCGATCGTGAAGGTACATGCGGATGGGTTCTATCCACGAATCCTCAGGACCGACGGGAGCTATGAGTCGACCCGTAACTCCCCTTGGAGCGTCTAGTGATGTCCTTGAACGGCCCTTGGACTCGAAGTCAGCCGTCCCTTCATCCACAGGTTTGCTAGAAACTATGGATGGCGTCGAAATCCTTTTTGAAACAGTCCCAGGTAGACATAGAGATCGTGAGGACGCCAGGTGGGCAAGACTATCGGCTCGGCAATTATCCTTCATTAGGATGTACCGTACTTCAAGCCCAATGAATTTCTTCTCCAGCTTCCTCACCTCTGCTAGGTAGCTGCCATGTTCTGGTATAAGGTCTGACATTCCTTGGACACTTGTCTCGCTACTAGCTGTGAGTCCTCACTCACGAGTAGGCGACGGATACCAAGTGCAGACGCGACTTAGAGATCGGCAAGCAAACCCTCATACTCGGCCACGTTATTCGTGGCTGGGAAATCAATCTGCAGTGCATACTGCAGGCATTCTCCGATTGGTGAAGTCAGTTCCAGCATGGGGCTAGTCGGCTGTGGAGTTCATTGAGCCCCCAGCTCAGGATGCATGTCGTCCGACTTGAGCGAAGGTCTAGCCCCCGGTCATGGCGCTTTTTGATATAATCAACAACTGAAAACGTTAGTCGTAATTTGCTTTTACTAACCTTTCGCCTTTTTGCTCGCTTTGTTCGGAACCTAGAGGAGCGATTGGTCCAATCAGAGCAGGAGCGGGGAACCGACTTCGAGGCGAAGAGGTCTCGAATGGCTGGATGCAGATAGCCTGCTAAACTAATTTAACACTTTTTGATTAGTAACTGTGCTTAATCTGTGTGTTTTGTTTTCTGAAGACCTGAACTCTACTGTTCTGCGAATGTTTGTCGAACGCGAGGGTTCTCGTAGACTTAGTCGAACTTTGCGTCCACTTTCCTTGACTTAGGCTTACAAGTTGTGCCGTATGCCACTAACTGCGATCGACTAGGCCTTAGGTTTAGTCGGATGGAGGTCTCATTGGCTCCTCGTCATCAGTAAACGCGATAAGGGGGCTTCGTACAGTCTATCATGGCCATAACAGCAACTCACGTTCCCTTGTCGTAGGGATATTGGACGCTAGTTAGTAAGTTCCACGTTTGCCCTGTTGGTGACAACATTGCACTTTATCCGTGATGCCTTCTGTTCAAAGTAGTCGGGGACGCGGATAAGCAAGCAGGTTCTGTTGGCTTAGTCATACTCGCACCTTCTCTTCTTCCTTTACTCGTGGTCGGGAGATTTTACTACGGAACCGGGAAGCTTAGTCGACCAGGCCTTAGGTTTGGTCAGGTGGGGAGCTCAGTGGCTTCCCCTGTCACCTACAGACACGTTAAGGGTCTTCCTCACATCCCTGACGGTTGCAGCGCGGAACCCTTTCCCTTTGTGCAGGTCGAATCGTTGGTTACGTCTATGCGTACGCCAGTTTTTGATGCCACATACTTATCCAGCCCTTGACTGTCTTATTCGAGAAGTTTCTCGGATAGGCAGTCTGAAGAAATAAATATCAAACTAGGAACTTGATATTAAAAAACTGTGAACTGACTGAAGTATCATTTACAAGCTACTGTAAGAAAAAACTGCTAGGAAAAACTAGAAGTAAAAACATCACCTCCTCCTCTCGAGTTGTCGTTGGTTACTCTAGAGACTCTCGTGTTCTTGTCGTGACCCGCTGAAAAAGCTTGTCGAGTGCGCGTGCTGGGCGACGGCGCCCGGAGCGTCTTATCATCGGCTTGTTCGTAGCTTGACGACTTGAGGCTGGAGCTGGGGCAACCTGAGACAGACTGACGATCGGAGGGGTGATGACTGTGCGATCTTACCGAAGGTGCTTGCACGTGAAACTCTTTAAGGGGACTCGACTATCTCTCTACTGCTAACTCGAGCAACCTGGATCTGGCGACTTCTCCTGTGGAGCCGTTGTCCTGCTGAGGAGAAAGCATTTTTGGCCCCGATTTCGAACCAGTCATAGAACCTGCTTTCCGACTTGGAGGGGGTGTTTTCTGAAGTCGTCGCTCGTAATTGCGGTGGAGGTCTTGCTGAACGATCTCGGGCTGGTCACTCCTGCCTGGGAATCGTCGGTTAGCGCCAACGTTCCTCCGAAGGCCCTAGCGCACTCGGTCCTGAAGTGATCAGCTTCGCAATCCGAGTATTCGCCAGGAGCGTGTTCTCCAAAATCTACGCGGTCAGATGCCGGGTACAGATCTATCTGGCCGAAGTTGTCGTAGAAGCCCAGATCTGAGTACCTAGTACGTTGCGTGAGAGCGATCGGATCCCCCGCCGAACCTGCTTCTTCCTCCTCGTGTCGAGCCGAGGAGGGCCGTACAGTCGGCATCATGGGCTGATCGCGACTAGTTGCACATCTTGCCAACTCCGATACTTCCTTGACGACTTGAGTCGGAGAGGTCCCCACGATCGGCGCCATCTGTCGACGATCGGTAAACCGCTGATCTTACGGTATTCGTGGAACTATGATACTTGGGGGGTAGGGACCTCTAGGACACAAGGCTAAGAGATCTGACAGAAAGGAAACGCGCTTTTTATACAGGTTCGGGCCTCCCTCAGGATAACAACCCTACATCCTATTCATATATATTAACTGGAGAATCGTCTTACAAGGGATGTGTATGTTAGTGGCTACCCTAGGCCTAATCGTAGACTAATCCGACTAATTCCGCTAAGCTCGACTCCTTCGAGGTGGCAGGTCTTCTCGTAGGAATAAGCTAGGGCTTCTGGATCTGGAAAGACTTGTTGGATCTAACTTTCTCCTCTTTTGGGACTTGAAAGACTTGTCCTCCCCTATGGGATTACTGATCCTTTTATGAGGGGGTCCCCGAGTCGTACCGGACATGGACTTATGCCCGAATAGAACTCTGGCTTCCTTAAACGTCGGGATTGACTCCCTAGTTTAAGGGGTGTCCTTCCTCCTTACAGGGGCTTACCTTATCTCCTGAGAATCCTTACCGGATACGTCCTCATATACGGGATACTATACTATACATCGTCAGTTAGCATGT
>JAGXJF010004035.1:0-70122 GCA_019208055.1 Stipa capillata | reverse complement strand
GTTGTAGGGTAGCTCGAACTCGAGACATCGAAGATGATGTGCTCGGTTCGGAAATTGTCCTTGGTGCCAAAGGTGACCATCAAGGGCACCTGGCCCAAGGGCGTGGTGTAGCCAGGGGAGACGCCGAAGAAGGGAAGCGTCGGCTGCAGCTCCGCCCGGGGAACCTGCATTTTATTGAACACCTCGGGGGACAGGAGATTGAGCCCCGCGCCCTCGTCGATGAGCATGCGGGTTACCTTGATATTGCAGATGGTGGGGGAGACCACGAGCGGGAAGCGGCCCACGCCCGAGATGCTCTCAGGGTGGTCCGAACGGTCGAAGGTGAGCGGGATCTCCGACCACTTGAGGGGCCGCAGGGCGCTGGCGCTCGGGGTTGCCGAGCACACCTCGCGCGCCAACAGCTTGAACTGGCGGCGCGAGGTGGGCGTGAAGGCGCCCCCGTTGATGCACGCGACGGCCTCGGGCTCCTGGAAGCCGAGATCGTCACCTCCTCCGCTGGGCTCTTCGCCGGCGTCGCGCTGGCGCTCCTCCCTCTGCTTCTTGTTTCTCTCGGCGAGGAACTTCACCGACCTGCACTCGGAGAGGTCGTGCAGGTTGGACTCGTGGATTGGGCACCACACGCCGGGGCCCCTCGGGGGAGCCCGGGGTGGCTTCCTGCCGCCGTCGGCCCCGCCACGTGGCGGCTTGCGAGGCTTGGCCTCCGCCGCCGCGACGGGCTCGGACTTACGCTTCTTGCTCTTCTTGTCCCCCTTGCCAGAGGGATGCGAAGAGCGGCGCCGACGACCGCCGATTGGTCGGAGCGCGGGCTGTGACGGGCACGCGCCTCGGCCGCCTTGGCGCATTTGTCCGCGATAGCGAACAACTCGGCCGTGGACTGGACCTCGCGGGTGCCCAGCTTCTCAAGCATCTTTTCATCGCGAACCCCCTGAGCGAAGGCGATGATGACCGCTTGAGGGGAAATCCTGGGGATGGTGTTGCGCACTTGACTGAAGCGCTGGATGAATTGGCGCAACGTCTCCCCTTGCGCTGTTTTGACGGCGTGGAGATCACTCTCCATGCCAGGACGCTCGAAAGTGCCCTGGAAGTTTGCCACGAAACTGGTGGCAGAGGTCGTCCCAGGAGCGGATGGAGCCGTGAGGGAGGTTCATGAGCCAAGAACGGGCGGAGCCCTTCAAGGCCATAGGGAACCAGTTGGCCATGACCCTCTCGTCTCCATTTGTGGCCTGGACGGCCGTGGTGTAGATCTGCAGAAACTCCTCTGGGTGGAAGGAGCCGTCGTACTTCTGCGGCAACTCCGGCCGAAACTTAGTCGGCCAGGTGACGCGACGCAGATCTGCGGTGAAGGCCTGGCAGCCCGCTCCGTAGAGTGGGGTGGTAGGCTTCGCGCCCGGATGGGCGACGGCGCGTGCCACGGAGCGTGCACGGTCGGCGACAGGAGCGGAGGAAGATTGGCCTTCCTCGGCCCTGACCTCGCGCTGGCGCTCGATGACGACGCGAGCATCTTCATTTTCCCTCTGCCTGTTAAGGTGATGACGAAGATCCTGAGCGCCCCCCTGAGAAGGGGAGGCGACCGACTGGGGTGATTTGCCGCGACGGCCCCGCGTATCATCGCGCGGAGGGTACGGCGGTGCGGCCGCTGAAGGAGTGATGTGGGAGTTCCCGCGCCCCGAGGGGGTGTAGGAACTCCGGGCCGCAGCCTGATGGCGGGCGGTGTCGACCAGGGCGGCCACGTCCTGGAGCCAAGGGCCCATTGGGGACGCGCCACCTACTGGGACAGGAGGATGCCGGAGAAGGACTTGGACCGCCTGGAGCGTGCTTGCTTCCCCGGCATGATCGAAATTCAGCTGGCGGCGAACTGGTGGGATGGCACCGCCGGCAGGCCGATGGGCGCCTCCCGCGCCCTCGTCCGCCAGAGACTCATGCCGAAGCCCGGGGTCGACCGCAGAGGGGCCGCCAGCCTTGTTCGGATTCTTAAGCGGATCGTCGCGCTTCGAGGGGGAAAGCTCCCCGTTGCCCGACATGGATGATGCAGGTTGGAAGAAACCCTAAAAACTCCCCCTACCTGGCGCGCCAGCTGTCGGCGTAGAGACGCCTCTAGCGGTGGTCCGGAGGGACCCCCTTTGGAATTCGGCCCAGGGGAGTAGTGAGTTCCTTACGAACCTCGGTGTGGATGAGAGTTTAGCGAGTAAACCCGGTAGCTAAGTATGTAATGACGCAAGGTTTTACCCAGGTTCAGGCCGCCCCGGAAGGCGTAATACCCTACGTCCTGCTTGTTTTTGTATATATGTGTGTATATGGCAAGTATGATGAGTTACAGAGGTCTGCACTGTTCTTCTTCTAGCTCTAGCCCGGAGGAAGAACGGTGCCTCTTTGATAAGGAGTAAACTTAGAGAGATCTAACCTAATGAGAATCGAACTAGGAAAAATGAGCCAACCCTTTGCATGGACCAGGCCCTCCCCTTATATACTCGGGGGAATACCACATAGGTCGGCAAAGGAAAAACATGAGCTGTACTTGCGCTGTAGACGACGTGGGCGCTACTGGAAGCGCCCACCACCTTCATTTAATGCCCACTTGAGACTTTCGGCCGGGCCGTCGCCTCGCGGTGTGTCGGAGCAGGGGCTCTGACACCTTTGCCTTCGGCGGGCCCCGCAGGCGGAGACTTACGGGGTTTCTTCTGACTGGGTTGGTAAGACATCCTCTCGCGGGCCCCATAGGTCAGCCTCTCATGCCGCGCAATTGGTTGCGCGGCGGACGTCCCCCATGGGGAAAAAAGGTTGACAGCGACAGGGCGTGCGGGGCGGCGCGCTTGGTCGGTCAAAGAATCTGTCAGCCCGGGCCCACCCCTCAGAGAGAGAGAGAGAGGGATAGCTAACAGAGCTTATCGCCTGCACCGGTGGGACCCGGCCTGATCGTCATCATGCCCTCACAGGGCTTTGGGTTCCCCGTCGGAATGACAGGCATTAAATGCCTCCGCCAGGGCGGAGGCTTGCTGGAGAAGCTTGGCGCTGGACGACGTGCATGGACGAGGGCCCCACCAGAGAACATGTCATCCCCCGGGCACTCGGTCCCGAGCGACCTCCTTCGCTAGGAGGGGCGCCAGTTGTCTTCTACGCGCCCCTGAGCAACCCCGAGCGCTCGGGGAGCACCCGCTGGGGGGCCGCTCGGGGCGCCTCGAAGGGGGAGCCCGAGGGAGAGTGCTCGGGGGGCGGACCCCGAGCGCTCCCCTGGGCCCCACATCTGCCAAGATGCCGCGCGCTTGGGAGGGGACCCCGAGCGCGCCCTTCGCCTTCTGGGACGCCGAGCGCTCGGGGACGGACCCCGAGTGCTCGCTCAGCGCGTGGGCCGTGGACTCCCGGAGGCCCACGATTCCTTCTGGTTTGCGGATGCAGCCTCTGGAGGAGACCCCTGATTCCTTGGGATTGGCCGCGGGCTCCGTACGACGATCCGGGTGGGGCCCAAGGCCCCAGCAACCGGAGCGCCACGCGTCACCCTCTGCGGCATCTGGTTGGCCTCCGCCGGCGGTTAGGGGTACCCTGGGCCCCACTCCGCCGACAGTTGCCAACAACTTGAACTTCGGGTTAAATCCTTGTGTCTTCGATTCTTACTCTTTACTTTGTGTTGTTCTTCATTTGAGTTGAGTCTTGTTTGTTTTCTGTTGCTTCACCTATTGCATGCTGAGCAACTAATTTGTTAAAATTTGATAATCTCCTATTCACCCCCCCTCTAGTCGATAAACCTCGATCTTTCAAGCAGGTTGAGGCGTACATTGATGCATAGTCGTAATAATACTAATAATCTCTCTAACAAAATACAAGAGACAACCATACGATTGCTTGCTCTACCCCATCCCCCGTAACAAATGCATCGCTAAATGTCATGCATAACCAATTCACAACACAGAATCAAATACGACTATTAAAGACATAGCATGCAATAGATTAATCCTAAGCAAACAATTGATTGCGCCGAAGATGGATGGTAATCATAATAACATAATGCCACCAAAGATCGATGGTCATCGCAATAATCATGAGAATGCCACATAGCTAACCACATACCCCATAGGCTCAATGGGACTACTCACAAATCATGAATGACATCAAGAACAAATAATATATTGATTTCATAACTTCAAGAATACCAAGATACAATACCAATCCAACGTTGTTGATGTTGTAGAAAAAGTATAATATGGGTGGTGATGGTGGAGATGGGAAATCGGTGATACCGACGAAAATTCCCCTTCCCTGTTATTTGTCTTCTCTCCTCTGTTCTGCCTTTGTTGATGACACGTGGCATTCTACATAGATAGGAAAACCATCGCAGAAATGTTTCTGGAGTCGAGGTCGATATGTACACGAAACGTGAGTGGCGACCGAGCCTCGTGGGGCCACTTGGTAGGGCACCGTGGCAGGGGATGCAGCTGCTTGCCTCATTTCGCTCGTAGTAATAGTGTTTTTCTTGCGCACAAATAATAAGATAGAAAATCCAACAATTCATTTAATAATACAGTAAATTAATCAAGTACATAATAAAAATTCAATGAAAATAAATTATTAAACTCAGAAAAGATTATATGTATCCGATGTATCATCGCCTTCTTCCCAGCACACTTCGTGAGATACTTCTATGCCTCCCGACGAAGTGCCGTTCTACTGCCTCCTCACTGTCTACCGATCACGGCGATCGCTCCTGTCTGACCAAGCCTTCGTCACAACCCACAAGGGTCGCCACCATCCGGTCATTGCCATTGGCGTGTGCAACCCAAATGATGCCAGCACCATCAACGCTGGTGGACGTCCATATCCTAGATGCACCTAACCACATCGTGAAGTAGGTGTGTGTCGGGGAGTGTTATCCATAGTGATGTACATGCACACAGAACGAGTGTTCCTTTCAGGTGTGGGTCGGCTTCTTCTCGTGCTCGACTCGGCCACAGGTGCCATCTCCTTCTTGCCTTATGACCATGACCACCTATAGTCCCTAGCTCGTTTGCACCGGGGCGTGTCACCTCCTTGGAAGAGTTCAAGGTGTTGCACATCACCAAGCATCCCACTGGGTAGTCTTGCAATGTCCTTTGACCCTCAGCGGTTGTAGTGGACGGAGGGAGATAATGAGTCCCCCAACCTCTATTTTGATAGCAGGGGAGGTGCATGGCCATTATTAAGGTTAAGCGGGTGCTCTACTTATTGTCGGGTGACCAATACATCATGGCGTTTGAACTCAAGGTGGAGCAATGGCATCTGAATGTCCTCCACGGTCCACCACGAATTAGTAGGAACGAAAGGCTGAAATGAGGGGCTGCTTGGTTGCAGCCCGCAATTATCACGATGCCACTGTGGTAGATTTCCTTTCACTCAAAATGAGCAAGAGATAAGGAACCGTCACACATAGCACCCACACTCTTGGACCGGCCCATTAAGGGTCAAGTGAGGGCTTTCTTTTTTTTCTTTGTTCTTCTTTTTTTTTCTTTCTTTTTTTCTTCTTTATTTCTTTTTATTTTTTCCTATTTTCCATTTTTATTTTTATTTATTGTTTTTTATTATTTTCTTCTATTTTTTATGTATTTAATCAATAGGTATTTGTTCTGATAGTAATTTTTTATATTTTCAACACAAAAAGAAAATATTAACATAAATGATTATATTATGTTCATGTTTGTAATATAGAATAGTTTTCACAAGTCAGGTGAATATTTTCTGAAATACATAAACATTTTTATGAACAATAGAAGACATTTAAAAGATATATTGCCATACTAACATTTCTAATCTATCCAAACAATTTTACGAGTTGTATGCCCTTTTTATTTGATATGTACATGAATATTTTTCTTGGACAGTGGAACAAATTTTATGATTGTAATAATAAATCTCAAGAACTGCTTAATATTTTTTTTGTCTTGTTCTATAGTTAGAATTATATTCTCTTATATATTTGTTTGTTAGACGTGATTTGTAAACTATATCTTATAATTCTTTAGAATTTTAAAATTAGAAAAATCAAGGTAATAAGTGGGCCGGCCCAACGAACCGGTCAACCTAATTTGTCGTGGGCAATGGTCCATTAACTCCCATTTAAGGGGGGAGCTAGCAGCTCCCCTCCGTGGTGGTGCCGTGGTTCCTTGTGGACAAAACAAGGTCATCTGGTCCAACCAATACACAATCACCATGCTTTACCACGTTTACGGGGCCCCTAATCGTGATTATGGCAATGAATCCTTGTCCATGCTGGACGACGGAAGGATTATCTTCTGGTTGTGGCTCTTGAGAGATGTAAGAATAGGCATGGGGTTGCTATATACAAATATATAATTCGAGGAGCAACACTTATACAGATGGGATAAAGATGGCAAACTACATCGAAGTTGGTGTGTACAAAGGGAGTCCTAATACTTATGTTCTTCGGTAAGATCGCAAATTAAGCTGGTGACTGATTATGCTTTGATGGCTACAGTATCATATGATCGATGCATTCTTCAGATGCAAATTAAGGACACCTTCTTAGTCTATGCTAGCGTTGCCTTTGTTTGGGAGTTCTTTCAAGTGAAATTACAGCCAGACTACTTTGAGTTTCCAAGCCTAGCTAGGACTCGAGTTTGTTAGTTTATTCTTAACTATGTATTGTCCTAAGTGATCCAAGGTTTCTAAATACTGACATTTGTTGTTATCGGTTTTACGACAGTATGACTGATGAGGTAGGGCTACGTACTGATAGTTATTGGCAGCAAATGAGTATCTCTTACACTAGTAATTGTGCACGTGCAACATATATGTCGACCAATATAAATTTAATCAAACAACTACAAAAAACTTAAATATTATGCTTGAAAGTCTAAGTTTATGTGTACAATATGTAATAGAAACCTACACAAATATCGTAATGCTTTAACTGGATATTGTAATGCCACTGATATTGTAATGCTGCTGTTAAATTTTACTCACGGTGTTAGGTTTTAAAAAGGTTCTTCAAAAAATTTCTAGGCAAAACATGTACAATAATAGCACATGCTAGGATCCCGACCCGATAATGTCTCAAATCAAAAGGCAATAGCAGGCTTAGACAAGTAGACCACAGATCCTTCCACAAACGAAATATTTTCAGAACTCACACATGAAGGACTATTTAACCCAAAAAAAGAGGAACATGACAGCATGAATACATCATACATTTGATATATTATTTTGCAACGATAGATTTAAGATGTTAAACATTCCATAGAAAGAATACATACAACAAGCTATGACACTTGACAAATGACAGCACATAGTGATCCATGCTTCTGATTTTCTATTAGCAAATGAAGCTGAAATTCCTGCACATTATCAAATTGCACAAAGCTGAGCGCTTCAACAATTTCGATCTCATATAAGAAAAAGAAATCTAAGATACTATAGAATAACGGAATAAATCCTATCGACGAACAGTGGCGGAGCACTCCATAAACACCCATAAAATGAAATAAATAACAAGTAGGCCTTTCATAATGGGTCCAATCCGATGTACAAGAACTCTGATTAAAGCGTCAGCAAATCTACCTAGCAAAACTTAGTTCTGTAGTTTCATGCATGAAAATTCATATGCGCTCAAGTCTTTGGATCAACAAAATTACATGAAACAAAGCATCAACCTTCAAACAAGCATTGTGTTACCAAAGCATTTATCTTGTTTTATGTTATTATGTCTAGTTGCTACAAAACAGGAGAGTGTAGGCTGAAGAAGTGAAAAAGTATACTGAAAAGGGCTTAGCAAGCATATTCTTCTTTTGGTAGACCTGCTAGCTTACCACTATTACACAGAGAATATCCTAGATCGGTAAATCAAGTCACAAAAAAGAAATGCAATTCAAGCATCACACTTTCTTTTTGAAGCTAGAAGGTATCGCAAGTCTTAACAACTCCAACTTAAACTATTAATCAAAATTTTCACTAAAATATCCAGGTGTGCATATATTCCATCTGACGAAATATCAACATGGCAGAAAAATCTAATTAGTTATACAATGTCGTGCCTGACAATCTCCCTTGGGGTAAATTTCTGAAAAATAAAAAACACCAAAGCTATTATCATAGATCTTGATAGAACCTTATGTACATTTACAAATGGTACCTCCAACCAATCATCAGCAATTTCTTCTTGGGCATCCTTGGTAGTGCGTTGTTTGAACATGCCACATAAGTAACGGAGGCCATTGCCCAAAGCAGGCAAATTCAACGTTGCCACTAAATCAAAAAAGCAAGATGCAAGCCTACTCAAGCCACCATTTCCCAGAGCCGCATCTGTCTACTGATGATGAGACGGTGGCCAGATCTTTCGGTGAGACAAAGGTAGCTAACGATTTGGTGGAGTTTGACCTTGACGATTTGAATATACCGTACGCGATGATACGCCTTAGCAATCGCTAAACCAATCTCCGATGGTTATTGACCTTGCCGTAGACACGATCAACCTAAACAACGAAGTTCGAGTTCCTACGAGCAACCGAGGAACCAGCAAGAACTATGATAAATTGCAATCTGAAATTGCGAGTATTAAATTGACACAAGAGCTAGAAGAACAAAGTTTAGGATTCCACTAGAGATCTAAATAAAATGGTAGTTCTACATGACTTGTAGATGCAATATTGTAGCCATAGCTAAACAACTCAATGAAAACCCAAAAACTAAAGGAAGAATCCTGAAGGGTACATAAAGATAATATGTGTTCTGTTACAGAGACAGTCCTGAACAGTTTTAACAATTGCGTCGTGCTTGTGAGGAATTTGAAGGTGAGACTGGACAGGTTGGAAAGAGTACAGCTAAGCTTTCCAAAGAGTCCAAGATCACTCAAATTAGAGTTCGTATGCTCGAGATATAATCGTATGAAGTTAGGATTGTCTCAACAATCCGAATCAGAGTCTAGATCTTCTGGGACTTGATCTTCAGCTCCTCTTGGCCCCAAAGTGATGTGGGAAACCATCTTAAATAGCACCAAATCATCACTTGCATTTACACTTGAAGTCTTGAGTGAAAACTTATTTGTATATTGGCTGTCTTGTTTATCCTTCTTTGTCTTCATGCTCCATTGCTTGTCCAAATTAGTTTGGCTTGGACCTCTATTCCTAACAAGCAAAAAAACATATCTTTTAGACAGTACCATATGTTCTTTAATATCAAACAAAGTATCAAGAAATGACAATACCTAATAATTAAGTTGCCAAGCACGAATCCTAATTATAGGTCATTGTATTTCCAGCATGGTACTTGGAGCGGATGTAGGAGCTGTGGTTGTATCATTAATAGGGATGTCTGAAAGATCGAGGTTTATCGACTAGAGGGGGGTGAATAGGAGATTATCAAATTTTAACAAATTAGTTGCTTAGCATGCAAAAGGTGAAGCAATTTATAGATAAAGCAACAGGTAACAACCAAGATTCAATTCAAATGAAGAACAACACAAAGTAAAGAGCAAGAATCGAAGACACAAGGATTTAACCCAAAGTTCAATTTGTTGGCAACAACTCTACGTCTTCGTTTGGAGAGGCTGAGCACTTACCTCCGAAGACACACAGTCTTCACCTTTTTCTCCTTGAGCTTATGTCCACTTAGGATCTACTCAAACAGTCGTGGTGGATCTTGAGGTGATTTCCGGACCTTCACAAACTTTGGAGGCGGATCCACAAGTTGGATCTCTTCCAAGACGCCTAGCCGGCTAGGAGATGCCAAATCTCCAAGAGTAACAAGTCAGATCTGCTAGGCTCGAAGAAGCTCTTACTTGAATGCTCAATCCAAGTCTCAAATCTCTCAAAGGCTTTCCTCTCTCAAAGTAGATCTCAAGGAGTCAAACAGGAAAGGGAACACACAGTGGAGAGAATGTCTTTTTGCGCTCAGTGTCCTCCCGAGCACGCAGGGGTTCGGGGGCTATTTATAGCCGTTCTGCAGAAAAGAGTCGTTGGGCACAAAGATGTTCTTCCGGTTGCACCGGAAGACAAACTCGGAAGCACCGGGATTCAAATCAACGGTCAGATCTAAAGAACATCAGATGCACAGCGAAATGCTTCACCACAAAGACGGTAGGTCCGGAGGAAACTCGGTCACACCGGAATTGAAGAATGTACTCATCAGAGCAACTTCTAGAGGCAATCCCGATAGTGCCGACTTTGAGGGCAGTTGTGCCGGGTGCGAGAAGATGACACGTTCTTCTCCATAGGGAAGAAAAATGGTCCAGCCGGAAACATAACCCGGTACTACCACTTCAACAAGAAGACGTAAGTCCAGACAGATTCTCGGTGCAGCCGGAAGACGAAACTGGTGCAACCGCAGATACACAAAGAATGAGACTTAGTCTGAGACGAAATGAGCCCTAAGTCCAGAGGAGATTCCCGGTGCAACCGGATACAAAAACCGGTGCAACCGCAGACAGCTCAGAATGCAACTTAGACTAGGACAACAAACGACCTAAGTCCAGAGAAGATTACCGGTGCAGCCGGATACGAAACCGGTGCAACTGAAGACAAAGCGAATAGGACTTGGTCTAGGGTAACAGAAGCATATTCCGGTAGCACCGGTCTTCCAAACCAGTCATACCGATTTCTGGAATATGAAACTAGGGCAAACCCTAAGCGGCAGGGTTCCCTAACTCTCCAACACAGAGGCCATTCTCGGTAGCACCGGATTCAAGACCGGTCATGCCGCAATTGAAGCTCTTCAAGGTTGAGACGACTAAGTCCTCAAACCTTGCAACAGAGGCCAATCCCGGTACAACCGATTCTTCAAACCGGTACAACCGAGAGTCACTGTCTGTGTTTCAGAAAGAGATTTCAAAGGATTTTTTCAGAGATTTAGACTGAGCACTTAAGAAGATCCATCCTATAGCATAACTATCTGACCCCTCTTAATAGGCGGGTTGTCCTATAGACTCAAATGATCTTTGATCATATAAACACTAGAAAATCTCCACTAATCTTCTAGATGCAAATCTTTCTTCATCATCAATTTTTAGGGGTCGACATTCACTGGTTAAACCAATCACTTGGAAAGTAATCACCTGTGAACACTTAGTAAACCATTAGTCTCTTAATCATTTATCATTAATCATCAAAATCCACTAGGGACACTAGATGCACTTTCAATGTCCTCATCACCTGAGTCTAGTAATGATTAGCACCATCAATTTTTGGTCAAAAAAGGCTCCAAACATTTTGATAAGAAGGTTTGCTCAGATTCCATGAACCATAACTCAGTTCCTTGGTAACAGATTTAGGTTCATATTTATTTACCGTGCCTAACAGAGAGCAAATGTGTCCAATCTTGTAGATCCTAAAGATCTTCTTCTATTAGTACTATAAACAATTAAACAACTCTTTTTCAACTATTCTTTTCCAATGATCTGGGACCTAGTAATTGGGTTCTAGAATAATCATACTGACAGGCTGGGTTCCAAGAAAGCCAGCCACAGAAGAGATACTTTTAGAACGTGTACAATATCAAATCAGTTAAATTTACAGTAGTTGTAGAAACCAAAAAGGAACAATAATATACATAAGCCGTAGCAATCTCTTTAGCACAATGAATATCCTTTGCCCAACTCAATCAACCTCAGGCACAGTGTGTACCTAGTGTGACTCGTGAGCACATCATCAGGTTTGTTGGCAAGCCCAACATCCCTTCATTTAAAATAAACATTATGAATTTAGAAAATGGTAACCATGAAGAACATCGTTAATATGGAACCAGGGAGAGCATAGCAGAAATATCAATGCTTTGTACATCACGTATAACAGAAAAATACACTACGAAACACATTCTCTGGCAATCTCTGACAAACACATCATACAAAGTACAACAGCATGGACAATCTAAACCTTACCTTCCTTTATTGTGTAACACTAGGGCTTCAGAATCCTCAATCTCTTTCTCCTGTACAGACACATGAGAGTATCAAAAGAACGTTCATAGCAAATCATGCAGTCTACTATAATTGGTAGACTAAATACACTAAATAAACCCGGATAGATGCCTGACGTAGATAGGCAGGGAGAGAGATGTAGATCACAATCTGTAGGGGGAAGATAGCTGACGTAGATAGGCAGGGGCAGGGGTGGGGAGGCAAGGTAGAAAGAGAGGTATATCTACGATTGCATGGTGGAGGCAGCGTCACCGGTGTTGACCCCCTGCTTTGGTCAATATACAGAGATATAGATATATCAAGTATATATGGCAGGCAGATTGTATTTTTCATTTTTCTCAGAAACCAGATTATACTTCTACCAAGTACAAGTAATTACAACAATTTCAGTGCCTTATAGAGATAGTTTCTGAAATGGTTTCCGGTTCTGAACTTAATAATGTTCCATTTGTTGAAGCTGGTACAATGTATGGCTCTTCCTTTTGGTCTCTTATAAAATGAAATATAGATAAATAATTGATAAACCAATAATTTCAAGGCTAGACTTCAGGAACTTTTACAGGGGAGCAACATTGTTCCCATTGACATCAACCTACCAGACAATTAGAGCTAGAGCTCGGTACTACTCCATAATAATCCACTCTACTTGGACGGAATTATCTAAAATGGAGATTCAAGGGTCATGACACTGAAACATTTGCTAAAAGAAATGACACTGAAACAAATTATCCTACTTTAGCAGATCATTGTTTGTTTCACATCAAAACATATAAATGCATTACTTTGGTCAAGGAAAGGGGAAGAGGAAAGGGGTCAAGGGGGCGCGGGGTGGCTTAAGAAGGGGAGAAGGGCGATGGTTGCAGCGCGAGGGGAGGTGACCGGAGGAAGCGGGCAGCGGTTGCTGGCAGCGGCGTGCACGACGTGCACATCGTGCGCATTCCAAGCGGCAAGCGGGGTGTGCGGGGGTGAGGCAGGCCAGGAAACGGGCCAAGCGGGTCGAGCGGGGGAGGCAACAGACCAGCGGTCAGTTTGGCCAAAAGCTGGGCTGCGTGGGAAAGAAAAGATAACATGGCAGCCGTTAGCTATCAGCGCTCTTTTAGTTTGTTTTCTAGCACGAATGCATGAACATTAGCTCTATCCACACACTTCTTAATTTTAGCTTGCTACCAAATTTTGTTGCATCAAGAAAATTCTGCAACTCAATTCATGGTGAAGTCTTGCAATCTCTCCTCACAAAATTCAAATTTACATGGAGCCATTGACTAATAAATAATAACAAAAACATTTTGGTGCTGTTCAGAAATAGAAGCATGCATCAAGATCCGAAAGGTAAAGTTCAAGATCGAATAGGTGCAGAAGCCCACATTATATGTATGTACCTAACTTTAGCTAGATGAATCAAACTGAAAATAGAGAAGACCACATTATATGTATGTTCCTAACGTGAGTTGGATGACTCAAAACTGAAAACAGAGACCATACATCATAAATAGTGCAGTGGAGTGGGGTTTCGACAGCGGAGTGAGTACTGTAAGAAAAATAGTTTCTTAGTCACACAATGTACCAACTATCAACCAATGTAAACAATAAGAGATAGATTTATTTCTAAGACAAGTTATCTAGCATTGACAAATAACTTTCCTGTGTTACAGAACTATCCAACGATACAGTATCAAACCTAGTTCACATAGCATCAGAATATATACAGAACAATGCTTTGTTGACAAGGAATGGTAGCTTCAATGATTCAGATTTATTAAGGGGGGAAATTGATGCATACCAGCTATAGATGTCAAATCTGTCAGGAAGAGTTCAACTGATTTATAGAGTACAAAAATTGTAGGTGGCATTGGTGACTTTAAACTATGACAATGGTCAGCAGTTACCTTGATTAACAAACAACAGCACACGACAGTGGTCAGCAGTAACAACAAATTAATTTCAAAATAGATCCATTTAATGGAAGCGAACTTTTAATTAAGACTAACTTTCAACCAGAAGTTTGTTTCAGGCTGTATGCTGCTTACTACTTAAATTACTGATGCTGGATTGGTGTTCTTTTGAAAGAATAGCACTATTTCTATAAGTTTTTGGTTTCCACCCATTGCCACTTGCAAATTCCATGATAAAGCTTATTAAGGAATAAGGTGTAATGAGAGATGGAATTATTTCTGACTAAATAGGACAGAAAACAATGATAAAATCCTATATTAAAAAGCCGACAGAAAAATAGCTGCCAATACTCATCAATCATCTATATTAAAATGGTTACGAATATATCCAGTGCTACACTGTCTATAAAAGAGCTACTTTTCCATTATAATGGAGTATATGAGACAACAACAACATCATTCCTTTTTAACATATATACCAAACAATAGAAAAAAGATAAATGCTAAATACCTAGCATTATAATACTCTCAAGAATACTACTGATAGCAATCACCTAATGTATCTGAGTATAATAAACAGAATAAAGTTGTGAATATCTCTTTGTCCATTAGAATGGCACATATAATCCTCCGTAACGAAGCCAAGACCCCTATATCGAATTTGTGGTACACGTGAACAACAATATGCCACTGTCCAGCAGCATGTATGGTGGATTGTGTGGTACACGTGAACAACAATATGCCACTATCCAGCAGCATGTATGGTGGATTGTGAAGACATCCCATAGGATTGCACATCAACTTCAATTGTTGATGAACAAAATATAAATCGGAGAAAGCAAACACAAATTGAGAGTCTGAGTACCTAGTGAATGAAGTTTGCAAATCTACACCCTAGAGGATGTTGCGCCTGAAGCAACGCATTGCAATATATAGGTGACCACACAAATGAAGCGGGACATGGTTCAAGAACCTACAACACCGCTTTTGAAGAAGCGATTGGCAAGGCAGATTGGACGCCGCAAACTGCACCCATCGCCATGTCGCCCCATTGGCCGCTCCCATCAACGGAGTCGCAGGCGCATTATCTGCGGCACCCTCCTCCGTGGATGACTGCTCGAAGAGTTGGATGCCGAGGACTCCATCAGCCGCCGGACCTAGCAGACACCAGCAACTCCTGACTTCGAGCTCCATTGATCTGTGTTGAGGATCCATCGATCTGTGTTGAGGAGGAATAATCGATCTGTTTCAGCAACCATTTTCAAATTTCAAACCTATAGCTGATAAGATAGCCTGAGTCGACTCCAAGTGCAGCCCTTCAAACTCTTTATTGCGAAATCCAAATCATCTCCAGATGCTTCAAAAGCTCTTTCAAGTAACTAATATCAGTTTGAGCAACCATAATCAGCTATATCCTAAAAACATAATATAAGCATGGAAAGTAAATATCTATGCGTTTAGTCAGTGGTACAAAAGAAGATCTTGCTCATCAAGCTAGCACGGATGCAAATTCAATCCATTGAGAGCCTAACAGGAGAATAAATTTCCATACATGAAGGCAAGTAGGCAACCTTATAGCATTCAGAAAAATGCATTTTGCGTAGCGGATCGAGACATTCCACTGCAGAAATACAGAAGTATAGATACATGAATTGACCCCAGATAACAACTGTACTTTAGAGAACACATCTGCTCAAGCTCATCAAACTTTGTCTGAGTCCCTGCAGGTAGGAAAGCCTTGCAAATCGCCCAAACACACATCACAAGCACGCCCACAAACCAGAACACCGCCTATGAAATGCTAGACCCGATAAGCATGTACCTGTAAATTGATTTGGCGTAGAACCGGTTGGGTTTCCTATATAATCACATCTAAGTTTACCAGAAATGCCAGAGCATTTGACTAAACCTATCAGCAAGGAATCATAAAGAAACATATACAGGATAACAATATATGCAATACTGCCGAACAAACCATCTCAAGTAACAGCATATCCCAAAACCTTCAAATTATATATCCAGTAGTAGTAGATCACAGTACACTATATCACTTTGCCACAAAATCTAAGCAAAATACAGATATATAAAAAATCTTCCCTCTTTCTCCAGAAAGTGCAGCAAAGCAAGCCAATAGAACAAGTTTAGTTTGTCATCTCATCAGAAGGCCTCACAAGACCTACTTCAGATTGGGATAACTTGCACGGTTCCACTTCCACATCGAGTAAGGGAATAAAAATGCAGACACTCGAGCAATTACCTGGGAGAGCAGCAGAAATCTTAGGAAAGCAAAATAGCATTACCCCATCCTTCTGGGAGCCTGCAATCGCAACAAGGAAACGGTGTGAACAAATTAGCACCGGTATACCTCGAAGAGAACATGAAAAAATATACAGCAAAAAAGAAAAGCATGAGGCGAACTGATGCGGCAGTGAAACAACTACTTCGACCTCACCATAGAGTAAATTACGCGGAGCTGTGTCCTCAAGAAGGAGCAAATCAAGAGGGTTGGACTGCCATGGAAAGGGGAGGATGGATCTGGGAATCATTGGCTATCCATCGAGGTCGGTTGGTCGGATCTTGCCAAGAACAGAAGAAAAAAGGGCGGAAGTGAGGGCGGATGACGGGGCGGCGGCAGGGGCGAGCGGGCAGCGCAGCGGCGGCAGGGGCAGGCGGGCTCGCGGCGGTAGGGGCGGGGGGCTCGCAGCGGCGGTAGGGGCGAGCGGGCGGCGCAATGGCGGCAGGGGCGGGCGGGTTCGCAGCGGCGGCAGGGGCGAGCGGGCGGCGCAGTGGCAGCAGGGGTGGGCGGGCTCGCGGCGGTAGGGGCGGTTTTTCTTTTGATCGTGGATGATCGGGGATCGAGCAGGGCGAGCGCGGCAGGAGAGATTAGTGAAGATGGAGGGGATTTGCTACATCATTAGGCAAACATAAAATATTAAATTAGTAGAGATTAGTGAAGATGGAGAGTGAAGATTATTTGGATCTTCTAAACTGGTACTTTTAATAGTAGTTTAGATTTAGATCAATGCATTGTAGGGACCCTGAAGAGTACTCCAATTGCCAGTGAAGTTAAATACTGGACGACAATAATTCAAGCACAGCTGCAATAGAATTTTCTATGAGTACACAGATTTAATTTTGTGCATTATGCTTACAATAGACTCATGATGCTCATGGCAAAGTAATTAGGATATTTATTTTCAAAAAAAAGTAATTAGGAGATATATTCTGTACAAACGAGACATTTGACTCTGCACTATGTAACTAAACATTAGAAAATTTTATTTATTCTGGCTCCGAACGTTTTTTCCTATATTAGACGTAGTATTTTTGGAGAGTTTGCAGATCGATCCCAATTCCCAGTTGCGCAAAACGCACGTCTGAATTTTGAACTCCCCAAATTTATACTTTTATTTTGTAGTTTGGCGCAGAGGATATTCCACCGAACTGTTCATCACCTCAACAAGTAACTGACGATGCTCTCAGCTTTCCGTTACCTGTTGCATGAGACCAAGAAAGGCAGTTTACCTCCCACATGATTTTTTTCTTTATCCTTGTGAAGACCCGTTTAGAACCTGATTTGACAGAAACCAATCTACGCATGCTATCATGAATTATATATGCTGTCCCTTTTTGGATGATGCCAAAAGTACTATTACTAAGTAGAAGGATGGCTGCTGCCTGCTTGTGATGGGAGGAAGAGGATGAGACTTTGGATACTTGAGGGGGTTCATCACGAAGCTAGAGTGTTGATCCGGGACCTCTATCCCGATACCCGCTGGTTCGGACAGTTAATGGATGGACCGCTTCACGAGCATTGGCGGCCGTGTATGATGTTTGTTGGCGTGAGTTACCTGTTTCAACGAGTCTGATGATCTCGGAGTAGTTTATTCGGACTTGAGTTGCATGTATTTGACTAAGCTTTTGTTGGGACCAAAATTTATAATCTCAAATCTCAAATAAAATTATCATATACGAGACGTCAACTTCAACAATTGAATGTATCAGTTTGAGTAGAGTGATATAATATTTTTATTATTTCTAACTAAGTCAGAACGTCAACTCCAAATTCGTCCTGACAACTTAATGCACGGCTGAAGTAAGATGATATAGCTTCCAAGCTCTCAGCAAAAGAGTCGTTTCACAGTGATGATTACATTTGATAATTTCATATTATGAACTCTGATACCCTACATACACGCATGGCACATGAGGTATGTTAGAATAAATAGTTGTCACAATAATAACTCTATAATAGAAACTACAATAATATATACACTCTTAATCGAGTAAGTTTAACAACTTATTCACATAAATAGTCACACGAACAAATCATACACACATCGAAAAATTTATAAGTGGGTTAGAATCCACAAGGTAGTGAAGCCAAAAGTGACAGCAAAACAAAGTAAACTGGGGCTGCTAAACCCTGAGCTAGACCACTACCTGTGATCTCTAGAGACTACTCATTGTTGGTATTGATCTCTATGAAAAAAATCATCTTCAGAAGGGATGATCTCCTCTACATGAAAATTATCAATGATGCAAGGTGAGTACAAAAGTAATCTGCAAGACTTAAATGGAAATAACAATAGATGCATCAGGTATGAATAAGGGATATTTTTGGACCAATTTGCATAAAATGAAGTTCTTACTTTTATTACTCTAAATAGATGAAAAGTGACTACTATATTGCTTTTATCATCATCACATGCGACCGACTCGACTCTTCGTCAAACCACTTCCTTCTCCAAACTAAAGTTAGTCATTTTAGAGTAATTTTGAATTTGTCTAATTTGACGTGGGTAATAACCATACTTTCTATAACCGTAGACACGACTATTCAAATAGTTATAACCTTGGACACTGCTATACTAAACTGAATATACAGAAGTATTTGGACATGATGAACACCAATACAAAGAATGACCTAACAAACAACAATGAAGGGTAAAACAAGGAGAAGCGGAAAACAAGGGGAACTTTTTGCCATATCTTCGCTTCTTCCTTTATGAGCTGCAACGTCAAATCCCACTAAATATTTCATCTTCTCCCTCAAATCCTACCTGCATGTCTTCTTCCCCGAGCCAAGAAAAAGAAAAGTAAAGCAAGCATCACCTTCGGGCAAGATGAAGCACGAGATTCCTCAATGGCAGTGTAGATATGCCCAGCCCGCCTTCAGATCTGGCATGTAGAGGTGGCGCACAACCCCATCAATGGTGTCCCTATCGGAGCACCTTGCCGTGATGTAGACTTTAGCGAAGCGGCGGACGACACGGTGCTTGAGCTCGCGCCCCTCGTCCTTAGCAGTGAAGGCCACGTGGGCGGCGATGAAGAGGCAACAATGTTGTAGTCCTCAAGCGCCTAGATGGTGCTCCAACCGGCGGGGATAGGGGTGGGCGCGGGGTCGGAGACAGTCCAGGTAAGTAGCTGGAGCGAGGGAGTGGGGGTAGGGAAGGGGGAGAGAGCCTCAGCAGAAGAGGAGGGAGGTGGGTCGCTGGCAAGCAAGGAGAGAGGTGGAGGGGTTCACCGATGAGTGAGGAGGTGAGCAGATCTGGACTCAAGAGAAGAGAGCTAGAAGGGAGGAGAGAGAGAAATCTATAGATTAGGGTTATGCACTTGATTATGGCTTCCCTGGCTAGAGAAGGAAATGCCCTCGATAGGAGAAGAAAGAGAGTGGGTTTCAGTGCGATGAGATCTATTAAGTGATTAGTTTAATTGGGCCGGGCGTTGCCTTCTTTGGGCTGGCCAGTTCGTAGATGATTTTGGAAAATAAACCGACTGTGTTATAACAGTTATCACAGATGGCTTTTTAAAAAAACAATGTCTATGATAACATTGCATCCTTTTTTAAATCGTGTGTGGTGACCAGTTTATCAAAGGTGATTCTTTAAAAAAGTCTATAATGTGTATTTTTATAAAATCCGTCCGTGATTAGTTTTCTTACAAACGGTTTTTAATGAATTTTTTGTGACTAGGGATAAGTTGACCCACGTGTTTGCAGCGTGTGGACCTTTACGATGATTAATAAATCACAGCCAACTGATGTGATATCTTTTATACTTATACAACTCTTTCTTTCCCTACACCTCTTTCCTTGCCTACACATCTTTCCTTCGTGAGTGTTTAACAAAGCAAGAATACGATGTGTTTTAATACTTCAAAAGTGTATTCCTAATATATTTTTTATATATTACTAATTCAAGCATACGAATTCCACACGCAATAAAAGTTCTTCAAAACTTTTTTAAATACATATTTTTTCAAATTTTTGCCCGTACAGTTGCACTGTTGCTGACTAGCGGCTCCAAATTAGTTCCGCTCATAAGCCTGTTGAAAGAGTTCACAGCTGCCGTGTGACTTGCTTCATGTGAGCTATCACCCAACATTGCTGCATGCATGCATCAGAGACTAACTTGGTCAGTATTCCCCAGTGCTGTTTTCATACTTTTTGCATGAGATTAGGAGATCCGCTCACATGTTTATTTCTCTCTTAACCTTGGGAAACTCGTTGTAAGCTATCATATATATGGCACCTCTTTGCATGATGGAGAACAAGATTGATCTGTATCTGGATGCTGGAGAGGCTCAGCTTTGCAGATAGCTGGTTGGATGGGGAGTGAGGATGAGACTTTGGAGGGAACTAAATGCTGTTGGTTTACTCTGCTTCACACTCTTCAACATTCGTTATTCATAGTGGTACCGAAGCAACACATGCCATCATGGAGCCTATCCCGCCATAGGCAGTGTGCACACCCGCCAATAACATGTCACCCTGGAGTGTGCGGGGATGTATCAAGAAATAGCGGGATGCCATTTCGCAGAGCCCAGATTCCTATCCCTTCCGCTTAGCGACTATCCGGTGTAACAGCGTCTCACAAAGTCAAGCGGCGTTGTAACAGCGCCTCACAGTGCCGAGCAGTGGTGGCGAGACGTCGAACGACGTCAAAAAGTGATATCACCCACTTCTAAAGCTGTGCGACGGACTGCGCACTCCGGCTGTCCACGTCGCCCCGATTCTTCCTGGCCATCCGATGGCGCGGGGGATGGACGGCGGATCGGCCGCTCCCACGGCGGCCCTCCGAAGCCTCACCGGGACCCTGAAAAACTCGGTTCGGGGCCCGCCGTGGCCCATTTCGGGCCCCCGCGGCCCGTTCTCCTCCCGTCTCAGACCAATCCCCCACTTCCCTTGCGCTCTTTCTCCTCCTCCTCCTATCCCCCGTGGCCTTGTCTCGCGCTGCTCCTCCTCCCGCCGTCGCGCTCCCTCCACGGCTGCCCAACCCCAAACCCTAGACCAATCCCATCACTGCCACCACCGCTGTTTCTCCCCCAATCCATAAGACCGGGACCTAGCCCTCTGCGGCAGTGCCGGGCCTGTGAGGCGCTGCGCCCCGGAGCTAGGGTTTTGGCCTCGGGCCATGGAATTCGAGGCCGACGGCGCCCGACGGCGGGAGCCGCGAGGGGGCGCCGCCGCCAAGGCATCTCCGCTGGTGATGCAGGAGCGCGGCGAGGTCCCTTCTCCCCGCTTCGATTCGTCTCGTGCCCTAGGGTGAGCGCCGAGACACTCCTTCCCTTGGTGTAGTTTCGAATCGTCGTGACTGATGAATGTGTCCACGCGCAGGTGCTCTGGTAAAACTATTGGTTGTGTTCAAGAATCGACGAGGAACTGGCTGTGGATCTGTTCTTGGCTGTGCGGGATTGGGGACCTAGATCTGTTTGGAGTCCATGAGCCTGCCTGCGATGCTTGGTTGCTCGTGGCTATCAGAGAACTTCAATTGAGAGGATACAATTATCTTGAAGAGTGTTCTTAACTTGGATTAATAATTTAAAATGCCGCTTTCCAAATTTTTGCCTGGCTGGCTGGCTCCTTTGTATCTCCTCTAGGCTGTGCAGATCTGACATTGTTGCTCTTTAATCCTTCTGATCCTTCTAAGTCTTCTATAAATTGATTATAACAGTATTCATTTTTATTTTTCTAAACCCTTTGCATCCATAACTTGACTGAATTTTGACTCCACAGATATCATTTAGCTTTTGTTTTGGATGGCCTATTTGCTCACAATGGCAAAACGGAGAAACTAATATGCATTAGATTTGCATGGTATATGATATTTACTTATTAACTCCATCGAGTGTTTACTTGGCTTTTGAAACTAATGCTGCTTGCTTACAGTGGCGAAACAGAGAAATTAATATGCATTAGATTTGCATCGTATATGGCATTTACTTATTAACTCCATGCGGTGTTTACTAGACATTTGAAACTGATGCTGTTTACTGTTTTGCATGCATTGTGATATAATTTCTGAAATTCATGCCACTTTTTTTTTATAATCGGGTGGTTTTGATCACCTGTTTATATTATGCATATTAGAAATTAATTTGCTATCTCATATTGATTATTGTGTTACTATCCTTGTTGACAGGCACATGCTGTATCTGCTACATTAAATTTCAGTGAGAATTGCACATCCGAAGTTTTGGCTCGCTATCTGGATGGAATTTGTTACTAAATTGCTTGTTCTTCTTCAGGTGTGCATTTACCTCTGTTGAATGTATTTCGGTTGTTTTCCATAATTGTTGGTGTCGATAGAAAATATGTTAACTTTTCATGTTACATTTCAGAACGGTGAGCAAATGGTGCAGGAGGGAGCATTGACTGCTTTACGCAAAACGGAGAAACTAATATGCATTAGATTTGCATGGTATATGATATTTACTTATTAACTCCATCGAGTGTTTACTTGGCTTTTGAAACTAATGCTGCTTGCTTACAGTGGCGAAACAGAGAAATTAATATGCGTTAGATTTGCATCGTATATGGCATTTACTTATTAACTCCATTCGGTGTTTACTAGACATTTGAAACTGATGCTGTTTACTGTTTTGCATGCATTGTGATATAATTTCTGAAATTCATGCCACCTTTTTTTATAATCGAGTGGTTTTGATCACCTATTTATATTATGCATATTAGAGATTAATTTGCTATCTCATATTGATTATTGTGTTACTATCCTTGTTGACAGGCACATGCTGCGTCTGCTACATTGAATTTCAGTGAGAATTGCACATCCGAAATTTTGGCTCGTTATCTGGATGGAATTTGTTATTAAATTGCTTGTTCTTCTTCAGGTGTGCATTTACCTCCGTTGAATGTGTTTCGGTTGCTTTCCATAATTGTTGGTGTCGGTAGAAAATAGTGTTAACTTTTCATGTTACATTTCAGAACGGTGAGCAAATGGTGGAAGAGGGAGCATTGACTGCTTTAGCATCAGTGGCTGATTCATCGCAGGTAACTGGCAGTCGGGCCCGGGTTCGCCCGTGACTTTTTTAGTTTGCCTTTTCGTACCGTGCGCCTGCCTGGTACTGTCCACCGGATGGTGTTGACGATACGCGTGGCGTGTAGTCTCCCACGGGCCCTGTTCTTTCGTTTCTGTTCTTTCGCTGTGTTCCGCTGGCTTTACCACTTGGTCTTTGGTTTCTTCGCCGCCCTTTTTCTGTGTCCTTGCCGGCCTCGCCGTGCGGCCGTATGCCCGACGCCATACCGTCGTTACTATGCTTGCGTCTTTCGCCTTCGACGACGTATGCTCTGCCTTCGTATCATGCTGGGGCTCATGCTGACGTGCGCGGTGCTGTGTCCGGTGTGGTGTCCGCGTGCTTCTGTGTGTGACCTGCCCTACTGTGCTGTGCTTGTTGTGTTTCCTCGGTACTTATTGGGTCCGGCAGGTCCTGTGCCTTCTCGTTGCTGTTCTTTCATTTTTGTTCTTTCGCTGTGTCGATCGCTCTGGTTTCTCTGCTGACCTTCTTCCCCGTCGGTGGTAGCCAAGTTGCCTTGTTCACCGTGTGAGCGGTGTACACTTTCCTCTGCTTCGTTGTCTTTGATGTTTTTATTTTTGGGTGGATCTGTTCGCTGTGACTATTTTCGTTGGACTATTGTTCCGGTCACGTGGTGGATCTTGAGCTGGGTGGTTTCTCGCTGCTTTCTTGTGCCTTTTCGTCTGAGGTTTTTACCTCTTACGGTTCTCGCTGCCGCCTTTTGGATTCTCTTTTTGGTGCTTGTCTGGTTATACTTTCTTCCCGGATTGAGTCGTTCTTTTTGTCTATTCGTTTTATGGGTGGTTTGCTTTTCTTTTTTGTACACATTTACTAACTTTGCTTTTCGGTAAGCTTTGCTCGCCGTGCTGTGCTCCTACTGTTAATATTGTGTAGGTGTGTTGTTATTTGTTGCTCTTGCAGGCGTGCTATTCGGTGTGTTTCTGCTACGGATGGCGTCTTTCGGCTGAGGTGCGTTTTCGCATGGTTTGCATCTGTTGTGGTCTTGGTCGATCATTTGCTCGATGTCGATCTTACGGTATTATTAATGATGTTAAGCTTTGGTCTGATTTTGTAGCCCCGTGGTCCTACTGTTCGGTCAGTTCCTGCCTTCGGCGTCTTCTGCTTGTTGCTGCTGTGTTCTTCTTCGTTCCTGGTGCTCTCTACCGTCCGACGTGAGTGTTTTTTTCTTTCATTCATTATACTGTGCAGTGTGCTATTTTTATGTATATGTTTCCTTCGTATTTCTCATTGCTAAGCTTGTGCACTCAGTGGACTGACGTATTCTTTCTCTGGAGATTTGGGTTGCGGTTCTCGTTTAGGTCTGTGAGTAGTGTGCACATCTGTTGGTTAGATGTTCGCCGTAGAGGCTTCGTTCGTGTCGTTGTTGGAAACTGTTGCTTGTCGCTGTGGTGGGGTGTATGTGGCGTATATACGTGAGATAGCTCATGATGGTTCTGTTTTAGGAGGCGTCGAGTTAGAACTTCCTTTTAGGAATTTACAGGGCACTTGTCCACGGAGATTCTTCTGGGGATGTTGCGATGGAGTGGCAGCTGCATATGACCAGGCTGCTTTCCAGGCCATCGTGTACCTTCAGACCATGTATGGCTTTCTGGTCTTGGACTATGGCCATTACAGCATGCTGCATGATAGAAGAATTGTTAGGTCTGCCCTGGAAGTCGCTGCGGATGCTATTTATTTCGCGACCTGCGCGGTTGGTGCTGCTGGATTACCAGACTGTTTCGTCGAGGGTATGAATAGCAGGTGCTTCCGTTTTTTCTCTGAGCTTTCGGCTCTTGGTTTAGCTCTTTAGTGCCCGCCTGATTTCCCATCCTGTGTATGAGATGCACCTGCATGTAATTCTCTGTTCGCTGTAACTATGTCGATGGCATCGGTTGTTTTAACAGCCGATTTGTCTCACAATAATTTCACATAGATACAGTCTTGTTGTTTCCTGCTATTGTTGGCCTTTGGGACCGTGCTGCTATGTCATGTCTTCCTTTCTGTGCGCGCGCTCATCGCGCTGTTCTCTTTAGCTTTGTCTGTTGTACCTATCTATGGATATTCTTGCTGTAAAATTTGTCTTCCTCTTCTGTTCTTTGTCGTGCGGCTCTGTCCTCGTGTATTTTTGATCTGTGGGCTATTTCTCGGTTTTGCCTTAATGCGCTGCGGCAGCTACTGGGCCTGGCACCTAAAATGGGCTGGCCTAAAAAAGCTTTTGGTCCTTCTCGTCCTCGCCCATGCGGGCCCGATGAAGCTAGCGCTTCTGTGCTCTGAGTCTGAACGTTCCATTTTGTTCCATTTTATTTTATCTTACGGGTCTTACTTGGTCTTTTTTTTCTTATCAATTTGGGTTCGTTTTCCCTGAACGTTTTTTCTCCTGCCTCATGTTTCTTTTCTGAAACATCCCCTTCTAATCCCGGTTAAACAGTTCCGCCATCGGGTATGCGCCCTACAGGTCGGTAGACCTTGTGTCTTTACCTTAGTTTTCTTCCTCTCTTCTGTCCTATCTGTTAGAGTATTTGCGTTCAGGTTGCTACAGGAGCTCTCTATAGACCTGACAACTCGGTTGAGGCCAAGCGTGAGAGACGTGCTAAGAGGAGAAACTTACGTGCCCAACGACAGTTGACCTTCTCAGGTGCCTGTTGATTAGTTGCCTTTCTTTTATGACTTCTCTTTTCGTATATGCTTAAGCGTATTTTGCTCTTTCTGTGCATGCATCTTGTTGTTTTAGGGGCTATGAACTGTGCTGCTATTCTAGGTCCCACGGCAGACCATGCTATTAGTCTTGGCTGTCCTCGTTTCCCTCAGAAATATATTGATAGCCTAAAAGGTGCGTCTTGTTATGTTTTTTATTTTTCGTGTTGGACTTTTTTACTATGTTTCCGCTTAGTTTCCTTTTGGTCTCGTCTGTATGTGTGTGGCAGCTTCGTATCGAGGACGCTCGTATTATGGGTCGCCTGACTTTGAATGTGCTCATTGTCATGCTATCTTTTGGTTCGAGGAGCGATGCAGGCATAATTCTTCTGTGATGAAGAATATGATTGTTTATAACTCTTGTTGTAGGGGTGGTAAGGTAAGGATACCTCCTTTCAAGCAACCCCTTCCTTTATTGGCTTCGTTGCTCAGATTCAATGGTGATACACGGTGTAAGAAGTTCCTTAGAAACAACAGGCAGTACAACTGCCTATTTGCTTTTACATCCATGGGCGCCAAAATTGATGATGAGATTAATAGATCGGGGGGTCCGTACGTGTTTAAGATTAATGGCCAAGTCCACCACCGTATTGGCTCCCTACTGCCTGTTGCTGATGACCCTCCCAAATTTGTTGAGCTATATATCTATGACACCTTCTGGTGAAAAGACTGAGTGTGATTTAGACACGCAGCTAGTGGCCAAACTATTGTCGATGCTAGACGAGTACAATTCGTTGGTACAGCAGTTTCGTTTAGCAAGAGACCGTCTCGAGGTATGTGGCAATGAGGACGTTGCTATTAGAATTGTGGGTGCTAGGCCAGGTGATCCAGTTCAGTATAATCTACCCACGTCCGATGAGCTTGCCTTGCTGGTGGTTGGGGATTTTTCTCTTGATACTTACAAACGTGATATAATCGTTCATCGACGATCGGGAGAGCTTCATCGTATATCACCTTTGCACCCCGCTTTTATGGCTTTACAATATCCGTTGTTGTTTCCATATGGCGAGCGTGGTTTTCAAGTTGGTGTGCGATACGCTGGTCTGCCTGCTGATGTTAATACTGGTAGAATCAAAGTGACCATGCAGGACTACTACAAATATTGTTTCCATTACAAAAAGGGACAGCCCAACCCATACACATGCTACGGTAGGTTATGTTCTCAGGCCAAGGTTGATGCTCGTGCATGCATAGACGAGGACCGATTAACTTTTGTTATTGAAAATCAAAACAAACTAAGGGTTGAAAGCGTCCAAGGTATAGTTGATGCTGTTGGTGCCGGAAATATAGACGGTGATGACGTTGGCAAACGAATGGTATTACCGGCTACACATACAGGGGGTAGACGGTATATGTTGCAGAACTATCATGATGCGCTTGCTATCTGTAGAGTCTTTGGCCCGCCGGACCTGTTTATAACATGTACCTGCAACCCTAAGTGGCCCAAAATAAGTGAGGCTCTCCGTTTTGAGCCTAGTCAAAAACATACGGATAGAGCAGACATTGTAGTGCGGGTATACCATATGAAGCTAACTGAGTTGCTAGCCGATTTCAAGAGTGGAGTGCCCTTTGGGCCTGTTGATGCAGGTACCAGTGCACCTTCTATATTTTATCTCTGGTTCTTTGTGTTCTTTTCTCCTTGCTTTATTTTTCATGCGCTTATCTTTGTTGTTCCTAGTGCTGCACACGGTTGAATTCCAAAAACGTGGTCTGCCGCATGCGCATGCGCTTCTTTGGCTCGCTCTTGATACATCAAATCCAACACCAGGTCTTATTGACTCTTTTATTAGTGCCGAGATCCCAGACCCAGCCGCTGATCCTCTGGGCTATGCTTTAGTAGCAGAGCACATGATGCACGGTCCCTGTGGTAGCCTGAACAAGGAATGCCCATGTATGAAAAATGGCATGTGCTCAAAACATTATCCCAAGCCTTTCCAGGATGAGACTTTAATTGATAAAGACGGCTTCGCGATTTATAAGCGCCCTGACAACGGTCGTTTTGTTATGAAGGGAGATGTTAGACTCGACAACCGTTGGGTTGTACCGTATAACATGTTTTTGTTGAAGAAGTTTCAGTGCCATATAAATTCGAGTGGTGTAATAAGACAAAGGTTGTCAAGTACCTTTTTAAATATGTCACTAAAGGTGCAGACTATGCTAAAGGCTATCTTGAAAAAATAAAGAAAAGGCAAGATGCTCCTATAGATAAGCAGACGGGTGCTGTTAATGAGATCAAAGAATACCTTGATTGTCGTTATATCTGTGAGCAGGACGCGGTGTGGAGAGTGTTTGGTTTCGATATACATAACCATCAGCCAGCAGTCGAGCGCCTTCCAGTACATCTTCCAGATATGAATAATATTACTTTCCAGTCGAACACTAATCTCAGCAATGTTGTTGGCAGCTCGTTTATTAGAAAGACAATGCTCACGGAGTGGTTTATCACCAATAGGTTGAGTGCCGAGGGGAGGGATCTTACTTACTGTGAGTTCCCGACAAAATTTACATGGTGGAGTGCAGATAGATGCTGGCACGTACGGAGTGGAGGTTTCAAAATAGGTTGTTTGTATCACGTACACCCGTCTGTAGGTGAAAGGTACTTTCTTAGAATGCTTCTTATGGTAGTGAAGGGGGCCCAAAGCTACGAAGATGTACGTTCGTTCCAAGGTATTGTGTATTCCACGTTCAAAGAGGCTTGCAGTGCACGAGGGTTACTCGGGGATGACACGGAGTGGGCTACTGCTTTTGCTGAGGCTGCGTTGTGGGCTAGTGGCTATCAATTGAGACGTTTGTTTATCATGATGTTGCTTTTCTGTGATGTTAAGGACGAGCTCGCTCTGTTCGACAAGGTTTGGGTAGAGATGGCTGATGATTTGCAGTATCATTTACGGCAGACTTTAGCTAACTCGAGATACGTTGTGCCATCAATTGAACTTAGAGACATGGTTATAGCTGAGCTAGAGGACCTCCTGCTTAGAAACGGACGTAAAATATGTGACTATAATTTACCGGCTAGGTCTGACCGTTCGAACTCTCTGTTGGAAAATAGATTAGTACTAGAGGAGATGTCGTATGACGTCGTTACATTGGCTAGGCAGTCCGCCCTGCTGCTTTCTAAGCTTAATCATGATCAGAGAAAGGCGTTCGACGTCATTGTGCAGTCTGTTCTTGAAAGGGCGCCGGGTTTCTACTTTGTTTCAGGCCACGGAGGTACTGGGAAAACGTTTATGTGGAATTCTATTGTATGTCATCTTAGGTCGTTGGGCAAAATTGTTCTTACTGTTGCTTCATCCGGAGTTGCCTCTCTTTTGCTTCCTGGTGGCCGCACCGCTCACTCTCGATTTAAAATACCTATAGACATTGAGGATGGTACAGTGTGTGATATTAAAAAAGGCTCCATGCTTTGTGGCTTGATTAGACAGATCACCCTGATTATTTGGGATGAGGCCTTGATGACGCACCAAAAATGCTTTGAGACGTTAGATAGAACTCTACGCGATATTCTCTCCGCATCAAATCCGTGCGCGGAACAGCTACCGTTTGGCGGAATGGTTGTTGTACTTGGAGGAGATCTCAGGCAGATTCTGCCTGTCATTGAGGGAGGGAGCCGATCTTAGATAGTAAACTCGGCAGTTACAAACTCGCCTCTGTGGAACCATGTTAGAGTACTTGCTTTATCAATTAACATGCGGCTTTCTTCACATGTCTTAGATGAGGCTTCTCGTGCTGATATGAACGAGTTTAGTCGCTGGGTTACAGACCTTGGTGATGGTGCCTTGCCTACCATGCAGCCTCCTAGTGAGCCTGATGCGGACTGGATAGACATCCCGTTTCGCTTTCTACTCTACACTGATGGTGATAAAGTTGAGTGTATAGTGTCAGCCGTGTACCAGGACTTCTCGTGTCGATGCTCCGATCCTAGCTATCTCAGTGCACGTGCCATACTAGCTCCAACCAATGAACTTGCTGATGATATCAACGTTTTTGTTTTGTCCAGTCTTCCTGGTGAACAAAAGGAGTATCTAAGCTGCGACGCTCTCTCCGATAGACAAGATCAGGTGGCCGATGCTGATCTGCTGTATCCTTTAGAGTTCCTGAATTCAATACAGTCCAACAATTTCCCGCATCATAGATTGGTGTTGAAGATAGGGGCTCCAATAATCTTACTGAGAAATCTAAATCAATCAGGGGGTCTATGCAATGGGACACGTCTAATAGTTAGAAATTTAGCAGAGCTCATCATTGAGGCGCAGATCATTAGTGGATCAGCCATCGGTGAAATAGTATACATACCTCGCATTACTCTTAGCCTAGGAAAGTCTAAGTGGTCTTTCACATTGCGCAGACGACAATTCCCTGTCAAGCTTTGCTATGCCATGACAATTAATAAGAGTCAAGGACAAACATTGGAGAGAGTAGGGATCTATCTAAAGCGACCTGTTTTTACCCATGGGCAACTGTACGTTGCTGTTTCGCGTGTGACGTCTCCAGATGGGCTTAAGATACTGATTGAGAATAATGATGGATCTTGTGGATCATGCACAAGGAACATTGTCTACCGTGAAGTGCTAAGCAGCATCCCCTAGCATATGTGCTATGTTATATATTGTGTAGGCTTTTATATGTATAGCTAGATTTGCATATACCTCTTCGGTGTCAGCTCTAAATACGTCTTTTACTAACAAGCAAGCATCTCTTAGCTGATGTTTGGTATAGAAGTGTACGTGTATCACTATGATTTGCCTTTTTTGATTGAACTCTCTTAGGCTTCTCGTATAATGCAATGAAGGTGATTTATACATGCAGCTATCAGTGTATCTTTTATTATATTCAGCTATATTGTAGTGTTTGCTCTTCTTAACGTATATATAACTGTGTATATGTTTCAATTGCAGATGGTCTTCAGTCTTCTAACTGAACTTAGGCCAGGTGGTAGACACTGGAATGTTTGTGTCCGAGTTGCTCGCATGTGGGAGTACCGTGGAGGCACAGATGATGGTCGTCTTCAGCATGTGGACCTTGTCCTTATCAATGAGCAGGTGCTGGATCTGTGCTATAATACCACTTTTCAGCACTTTGGCCATTTTGCTTATGATCCATTGTTGTATTGGTTACCTTTTTTTGGTGCAGGGAAATAGTATGTCTGCTGAGATTGGGCCTGATGATGCAGCAGACAAAGCATCCCTTCTACGTGAAGGCCATGTGTATGTTTTGTCTAGGTTTATGGTATCGCCTGCTAAAAAATTCTACAAAGCTGTTGAAGGGCGCTATGTGATTAACTTCATGTTCCACATGCTTGTGGAGGAAAAGACAGAGGTACCGACAACGTTTCCTAGATTTACATACGACCCAGTTCCATTCTCCCAGCTGTCATCGTACGTGGGTGAGAATCAGTGTTTCTTAGGTAAATTCTGTACAGACCTTTTGAGCTCATCTCACTGTTCATGATCGGCTAGGCAGTGTGGGTTATACATTGATTTTCTATTCCTTTGCTTTTGTTCTAGACGTTGTGGGCATTATTGTGAGTGTCTCCGAGGCTTCTACCATTCATATTTCCGGCCAGCAAGCTCCAACTACCAAACGTCTCATCGTGCTCAGGGACAAGAGGTATGCCCATGCGACTATCTGTTTAGCTACACTGTGTTCACTCCGTTACATATTACTGCTTCTTTTCCTGCTGATCTTATCCAGCAACTATGAGATGAAGCTGATCTTGTGGGGTCGACGAGCGGTAGAGTTCCCTGCTGACGATGTCATTACCGCCGGTGCGAACCATCCCGTGGCTGCTATTTTCGTCGGTATGCTGATGAAGACATTTCGCGGTGAGCTCTTCTTATCCTAAGAAAATACAAGATGCACACGATGTGCTATGTGTCTTATTGAAGACTCTAATTATTGTCCGTTTTAGGTGAGGATTCTATTAGTGGTAATGCTACCTGCAGATGGTACATCAACCCTGATGATTCTCGGGCTAATGCTCTTGTTACCAGGTAATTCTTTTACTTAAGTGAATGTACTCACTGCCTCTAAAACTCAGGCGCTCCTTTTTGCTTAAGTCTGATCCCACTATTGTTTCTATAATTTCCTCTAGCTTCAAGGATCGTTTTGAGCCTATAACGCATATTGCCACATCTAGTCAGTCCGCAGTATCACGTGTTCCTTCAGCTCAGATCCAAGAAAAAACGTTGCTTGATCTTTCAACTATTAATCCGTATGACTTCCCGGTATGACATCATGCCAACCCCGTTTTTCATTCCGATTTCGTGGTAACATTTATATACACTCTTTGGCGAGGACGTAAACTGTTTGCTGTTTTGCTACAGCCTGAGGGTTTCAAGTGCACGGTGGTGATCGCAAGGATGGTGCCTGGACAGTCCTGGTGGTTTGCCTCCTGCAAAAGATGCGGCAAGAAGTCTTTACCTCACGGTGACGGGTATAAATGCACGGAGTGTCCATGCACTAGGAAAAGGTTCAGGTATGTAAGCCGTCATACGTACCCTGAGGATTGATCATGGTACTTCTCTTGGTTTACAGCTCCCTGCTCTATAATATTAGGTACAAGATATGTGTCGTCTGCACGGATGGAACAGCTGAAGCAGAGTTCATGCTGTTTGGAGATATTGGCCAAGAGGTAGTGGGTAAACAAGTTGGGTCCGTGCTATGAGCTGGTCACCAGGATCACGACTTCCCACCTGATATTGTTGCGATTGTCTCCAAGAAATATACATGGAACATCACACTTACGGAGAAGAGTTTCTTCAAAAAAAACAAAACGTTTCAGGTTAATAGCGTTGACGTTTGTTTTGGTCGTCAGCCTGCGATTCCTCGCGTCCAGACAGTTGCCGCTGATGCCTCTTCTTCCTCTGCATCACTAGCATGGGAGACGTCTGCTCATAATGACGATCCAGAGGACGCTACTGCAACAGCCTCGGCGCAGCAGGACCATCTCACTTTGACTCCTCAGGTTTGTAGTTTGCACACTGCTTAAATTCCAGTAGTATATCCATGCGGTGATGATCTTCTTCTGCTGGCCAGAATGTTGAGGCTAGAACCGAACAACCTGCCTACACTCCTTCAGATATATCAGACAATACCCCTATGTAAGTACCATGTCAAAGAGTATTGCATTCTTTTTTTTTGCTCCGTTTAACTCTGTTTTACCAGGAAGGATGCTCTGCTGGATAAAGCACACTTATCAACACGCAAAAGATTATTCGATGATGAAGATGAGGTAAGTCTGGTCAGTTTGTATCTGTACAACGTCCGATTAGCCGGCTGACTTGTTTTAAAATTCTTGCTATCTATACTCATCTTATTTATTAACATTCCACAGGATGTTGCTCTGCCGGCCCAACCTGGAGCTGTTTCTGATAAAGGAGTGAAGAGTTGCGTTGGAAAGAGGGTGAAAGACTACTAGGTGAGTTTCTATACTTTTGTTCACAGCGTTTCGTCGGTATGTTTGTTTTGAAAGGCACTGCTATATATATTCATAACTCGCTTTTGTCTCAGCAGTAACTGATGGATGGACCATTCTTTTGGTGGATATCATCGCTGCTGTGTCCTTGCGATTATGTCTTCTTAGTAGTGCTAAGCCAATGAACCTCTATTAATATATTCTGTATGGGAGTTTCAGAACACCTGAGATAGTCCTGTGTCTCGCGCTTACAGCTTTCAGACCGACCATCTGTAGTCGTAGGGTGCTTCAATGTCTCACCTTTTGGAACATATTGTGAGCGTATGTTATCTTATTAGTGTTAGTGCAGTCTCCCGTCGTCAGCTTCGTTGTTCATATGCTAAGACTTAATCCTTCCTCGTCCGTGCCGTCAGATTTGACTATGTGTGCCTGTATATATAAGTTGTTATCTACAAGAACTTTTTAGCTGTTTGTTAATCGCTTATCCTTTCCGTGTTTTCTATCAGAAGCTTCTTGCTTTGTCGTGCCATTTTGGTACAAGATGTAGCATCCTGATAGTCTAAGACACATGAAACTCACGCTGTTGGCCTGAACGCTCTGTGTTTAGCGAATGCGACTCGCTACTTTCCGTCAGATAGCTCAACCACGTCGGTCCGACGTGATGAAAGACAGAACTCGAGCTGAAACACGTGATTCTCCCCACGTACTGCCAAGCAAACAACGCCACGGTGCTGATCCAATTGACACAACGTGGTTGCTGTAACGAATGGTACATGAAAAGACAGCATATTCGACATTATCACCTCGATAGTCTAGCTGCACTTGCTGCACTCTTCTTGATAAGGACAGCATTTCCTTAGCCAGTTTTCCCCTTGCTCTTCCTCAGCCTTGCTATCTGCTCCCCTTGCTCTTTCTCAACACTGCTATCATCGTCTCAGGTATGACTTCCATCCTTGCTGAATCCACAGTATACAGCAACCTCATTTTCCATGTTATATACTTAGATCGTTTCTCTCCCTATGTATATGCAGGCACCTCGTTGCTCGCTCTGTCACTACGTACAGATTTTGCCAAGGTAACATACACTGGGCTGTTTACATGTATGTACCTTTTGTGTTTGCACATCCATATGGTTCGCCGTACCAGTTTATTTCACATATTTATTTTCACTTAGCTTACCAATAAACTTACCAGTCCATACCAATTGCTATCCACGGCATATTCTACATCCTCAATTACGTTCCTCTTTGTCCTCTTTCAACTAGCAACGAGACATATACTCTGTACCAGTTATCATCTCTGAAGTTTTACCTCCCACTCGAGTTGACACCATGCAAAAAAGCAACGATAAGGCCAAAGATCCTATTCGCTGGTATGCTCCATGCCCTTGAACTGCCAGAGCCAATTTATCATCTCCACCAAGATTTCTATGGCAATCCCTTAGCAACAGTCCGCTTTTACGCATCGTCCACCAAAGGTTTCGACGTCTGCAACCAGATGTCGTTCGTGGGCTTCTCACGTAACAGTACAGAGGAGGCCGAAGACGCTGCAGCAAGACGAGCCATAGAGTACATGGAAAATTCCAAGAAGGTGGAGTTAGGAGACTATAACCACAGAAAACTGAAAATGACACAGCAGGAGAACAAGGCACTAAAAAGACAGGTGCAGCTCAACAGATCTACGATCAAAGAGCTTAGCAGGGGATGGGCCTCCACTATACAAGGTATAGATCAGGCTTGTCATGATAATCTCACAGTTGTGCACGAAAATTTTGAAGCCTGGCCGAAAACAAATGCGGAGACCAATCTCAATCGGACCCTCCTGGAAGTCGAAGAGACAGCGTGAGACTTAGATCGCTTAAGCATACAGGCAACTGAGCTTCTGCAGACAGTCGGTGTTTACCTGTACGGCAGTGACGACGGAGAAGAACCAAGCTACCACGAGCTGCAGGCTGCTATCGAAAATGAACGCGCTAGCACCAGTACCTCGCATAACAATGCTGAGTAGTACAAATCACTCTTCGACCTAGTGTGCGCCCTGCGCCTGTCTGTAATCTTCCAAGTGTCCTGCTACTGCGTCGAGACCACCCTTACTTCTATTTGTGTCCGTCGTTCATTCTGTACGCTATTTATGTCTATCTATCATATTTCCTTCGGTGTTAATGAACTACTCGTATTTGTTTCTAATGTATGTATATATATATGTGTCTCTGTGTATGAATAATCAATGTATTCTTCTTGACTGGTCAGTGTTCAGTACAGAGAAAATTTTAAAATACTCTTGTCACACAGAAAAGCGCTATTCCACCAAGCTTTCTCCTTCGCATTAATGTTTCCGAACTGATCCGAGGCGCTATTTATGTTGCCGTCCACCGCGTTAAATAGACGTGCTGTATGTACAGTAGGTCCCTGTATATATTTGACTTTGTGACAGTACCTCCTTTCTTCAGAAAAAAAAGGTTGCGTTGGTACCAAAAACAGCGCACTTCGTTCTTATCGCTTCTTCTCCTTCTTGCTGCATCCTCCTCAGCGGCGTGCTACGTCCAGGCTATCTCGCACGAGAATCACCACATAATCGGCGCTGCTGAGTAAGGTATGTATAGCTCACGTCAGGCCGCAGTGTTCCTCAAGCTGGTACCCGTCGTTGTTTAACGCTTGATTACTCCTATTGCAATAAAACAATAGGAGCAAAATATTTTCCTATCTCGTATAGTCCTATTTTCAGTCCATATAGCTAGGACTATGAGGACAATATATCAGTTATCTACTAAAACAATATAAGAGCACGGCGTTGTTCTCCTGTACAAAATGAAACTTCTGTAATCACTTACCGTCGCGCTATTACTCTACATTCATCGCCAGAACTATCTGAAGTACATGTAACAGAAAATTAATTCGACGCTCGCTTAAAAAGATTAGGATAAATCGAAGTCCTATTACGTGATTAAATCAATCTTCGTCTCTTGGCGCGCGCCAAGGCGCGCATCCTCCACTAGTATATCTCAACTTGTTTCTTTACCAACTATTGCTGCCGAACCCATCCGCGTGAGGTGGATGACCATGATAAAGAGTTATGTTCTGATGATGCGCATTACCAGATGACGTGGTGCATTTCTTCGTCTAGCTAGGCGCCGTATGTAACTGTGTGTGTTCAAGATCGGCTATAATGGCAAGCCACCTTGGATAAGTGCTTGCATGATCATGTACTTTGCTGCGTCCCTTCATTAGCTACGTTTAAAAATTCAGTGCACATATTCTGTTTAACTAAACATGTGGTTTGCGCTAAGCTGAATCAATGTTAGGTGTGAACATGATATATGAATTATGGGTGTTACAATAACACACACTACTACATAATTCATTTAACGGGACGCCCTTGTACAGACGGTTTTTTGAAGCCATCTGTATAAATAGTATCACAGACGGTTCCAAACGAAAACCATCTGAGAAAATGAGTACGGACGGTTCCTAACAAGCGGGACGCTCTGTATAAATAACATAGATGGGTCCAAACTGGAATCGTCTATACAAATCGAACAGTACAGACGGTTCTAAGTTTGGAACCGTCTGTACAAATCTGTAAACAGTATAGACGGTTCTAGACTTGGAACCGTCTGTACAAATCGAACAGTATAGACGGTTCTAAGTTTGGAACCGTCTGTACAAATCTGTAAACAGTACAGACGGTTCTAAACTTGGAACAATCTGTACAATCGAACAGTACAGACGGTTCTAAGTTTGGAACCATCTGTACAAATAGATGAAGCAAGGCTGGTTGTACTCTGCTACCGCGGCAGAAAAACTGCTGATTTTCTTGCCGCGGCAGGAAAGTGGCCGCGTCGGGGCGGGAGTTTGACAGCTCCGATTGTCGAACAGTTTTCACGGCTGTGAGCGGGAGGCCAAACTCTACGTCTCCAAAAAGTTTGAGCCAATTCCGAGAAAGTCGACGAACCGACTAGTGGAAATCTCGGCCCGAAATCGAAGATTTTGAAAACGGCACCTCGACAAAAGTGCTCGGTAGAAGCTGGGATCAAGGTGGAAAGCAAGTCCTCAACTTAAGCTAACCAAGAAAACAAGAATCACCCAAATCGGAGTCCGGGTGGAGGAGATATGCCCTCCGCAAGATCAAAAAAAGTAACGGAAAAACTTCCGGAGCCAAAAAGTCCTACTTAGAAGCCAAATTTTGAGGGTCAAGATGCGTACATGTGTATACACGTGTATTTTTTTCAGATGCGCCTCGTCGTTAGCTTCGATTTGAGTGGTCGTGGACCCAAAACGGATTTCGTATGAGAAAGTTATGACTGTTTTACTAAAACCTCTCAAACTAGGGTTGGATCTGGACTCAAACTAGCACTCGGAGTTACAGCACAGACAGCTCCAATTTGAAACCGTCTATACAAATAGCATAGAGAGGTCCAAATTGAAGCCGTCTATACAAATCGAACAGTACAGACGGTTCTAAACTTGGAACCGTCTGTGCTATTTGTACATACGGTTCTAAATTTAGAACCGTCTGTACTAGAAGCGTTCCGCTTAGTCGTAGGGGCTAGTTAAGAGGAAAACCGTCCCGTCTGTATCGCATACTCAGCTTAGCTCAGCTGGCAACTCCCTTTGCTTGGACAACACAGGTTGTGGGATCGAATCCCGCTGGAAGCATATTGTGCGATTTAATTCTAGTGGTTGGATGGGACGATGCGGACGGCGGGATGAGACGCGGCTAAAGGCTAGGCACATGGCGCGATGGGTCATATTTTTTTTATAACACGATATTACAGACGGGTGCTAATCGATTAGTACAGACAGTTCCAAACTAGAACCATCTGTACTAATCGAATTTGGAACCGTCTATGCTACTCGATTTGTACAGACGGTTCTAGTTTGGAACCGTCTGTACTAATCGATTTGTATAGACGGTTCAAACCGTCTGTACAAATGATTTTTATAGTAGCGACAGGCATATTTCAGAGGTGCTACATGTGGAAACATAGATCGAAGTGTAATATGTAATAAAACTGAACGGAAGCATTTCAAGTTAGGCATCTCATGCTCATCAACTCTGGGTTTTTTTTTCAGTTCAACTCTGTCATTGAGCTTCATAGAATAAAATTTTGGTCTTTTACCAGCTTACTCAATTTATACAGAAGTCAGAACCACATATGACATGAAAACTATAGGTTAGGCCTCAATGTGAATTATTCAATAAGCACACGAGACATATGTTGAGTGTGAACTCTTCGTTCTCATTTTCTCAAACATGAGATCAGAAAATGCAGTTTTCCTATGACACTTCATTTTCTCAACATTGTTGACAGCCATTTCGAAATTACCTCGAAGAAAGAAAAGTTGCATTTACCATATGTCATGTGGCATCTCAATGTATACCTCAGGGATTCCATGGTGGAAGATAGTAGACACTTAGCAGTTGGTGATGGGAAAACAAGAACCAACACTTCTGGTGTTAAGAGATTCCTCAGGGCCAATCCTAGGGCAAGGCAAAAAGGACACCTACCTAGGGCTTTTATTTAGACCCTGTTTGATTGGGCTTTTCAGCAGTTTTCCACTGGTCTAATCAAACGTCAGCTTTAGAGCAGCTTTTGCTAACAGTGGTTGTGGATTTTGTAGTATAAATGCAGCTGTTTGAAAAAGCTGTCTTTTCCTAACATTTTATGATGTGCTGAAGCTTCGGGGCTCATTTCTCAAAATGCTATAGATGGTTTGGATCAACCCAAAGTTATATGTTCACTTTTTCACAGCCACAACAGCTTTTCTAAACAGCCACTTATTAATAGCAGATTTGTCAACAGCCCCAACTAAACAAGCCCTTATAGGGGCCCAATATGTACCTATCAAAGGCACATGAATGTGTATTAAAATGTAGTATGGTTGTGGATTCACGACTAATTTCATGACTACCGATGGCATAGACAGTTTTCAAATCAGCTTATGCATCCATTCATCTTGATAGTTTTCAAATCAGGTCATGAATACATATGTCTTGATAGGTTGGATTGGATTATGGTGGCAATATAGAGGCCAAGTTGTTGGTAATTTCATGTTGGGTTACACAATTTAGACATGTTGAACCAAGCGAAAAAGGGTGATCAGTTGTTACAACCCTATATAATTTCAAATACTCCCACATATTATATACAGTGGCATTTCGAGACCATGTATGGATCACTCATGCATTGCTGGCCGGTTACTATGCATCAAGAACAGGAAGGGTATATTTGATCAAGAAAGAACAAAGAAATGAGCAATATCAACAAGCGAGAGCGGAAAGGGGGGATCTAAGAACAAACTACTTGTTGACTCCTCGTACTCTATAGAATTCTTTATGAGGTTACACCTAAGTTAGACAATTGTACTCTAAAAAACTCTCATTTAGATATTTCTTAGACTCATGCATTCTAGAGCTCTCCACCAAGATACTAAAAATGTTAAAATAGAAAGATCATATAGAAATGCACTATAACACATCTAAGTGACACATATGTGATTTGTTCTCCCTTTTGTTTTTACATTGGTTAGACTTAGAGGGAAATTCGGTTCAACGAAAGATTAATTTAAATTTTCCAAACAAAATTTTAAAATAGTAACTTAATTTTCTTTTTTCAATTTAGCACAAGTGTATTCGCAAAGATAGACATTGGATTTGTATAATAACGAACATTATATTTTAATGCTTAGCAACACAATTAGGTGGTTAATTCTACTATGTATAATAGAAAAAATAGTTAAAATTGTATGTAAAATGAATAACAAAAAATGACATATATCAAGTGACAAAGCGAATGATAAAAAAGTAAAAAAAGTTTACTATAAATAGATGAGGACTATTAATTCTAATTCTCCCCACGCCCGCCTAATCCTAGAATCGGCCTTGTACACCGGTAGAGAGCGAGCAAGTGACAATGATAATTTGGAGGAAACCAATTATATTCATGCTTGTTGCACGTGGCACGGCAATGCAGAAAAAGTGGGTTGTTGCCTTCTCTTCTTCGAAACATGTCACCTTGCTTAATTGCAAAGAGAAAAGATGTATCGCTAAGCAAAGTACATTCACTGGCTAGTGCAAATCACATTTCACTATCAAGGCAGAGGGAATATACAGTTGTTCAAAAGGATATTGAGATTGTTGTCTAGTCTTAGAAAATATATTTTAAATTTTATTTGTGAGAAATGACAAGCAAGAAAAGAAAACTATCCAAGCAACGGTGAAAGGTCGGAGTAAACATGAAGAACTAAAGATCTGCGATCCTACAAGAGTTTCAATTCAGGTTTGTTTGCCTTGTTGGTCCAGTTCTCTGATAGTTTAACGGCTTATTATGTCCTCAAATAATCTTTAAATTATTTACATGATGGTTTCAAATGGACCTTGGTGGCTGTCTATGGGGCTGCCCAACCTGAGTATAAGGACCTTTTCTTACCGGAGTTAGTTCGCTCTTGTCAGTTGGAAACTTCCCCGATATTGATTGGGGGAGATTTCAATATTTTGCGACGAACGGAGGAAAAAAATAATGACATGTATGACCCAAGATGGCCATTCTTATTCAATGCTATAATTGACAGCTTAGATTTGAGAGAGATTTTTGTTGTCTGGTCGTAAATTCACTTGGGCAAATAACTTAGAAGTGCCCACGTTTGAGAAACTCGATAGGGTTCTTACGAGCAGTGAGTGGGAGATGAGATATCCGCTAGTCACTGTTTCTGCTTTGGAAAGGTTCTCATCGGACCATACTCCATTGTTCTTGAATGCGGGGGCAGCAACACATGTTATGAGGCGGCCGCTTTTCAAATTTGAGTTAGGTTGGCTCTCGCGGGATGGGTTTCAAGATTTGGTGGCGACGGTGTGGTGCGCCGAGCAACGGGGGTACTTGACCCTTGAGCGATGGCAGAATAAGATTCGACGTTTAAGACAGTTTCTCCGAGGTTGGGCTAAACACACTGGTGGAGCACGTAAAAAAGAGAAAAAATGCTTATTATCTATCATTGATGATTTGGATAAAGCGTCTAAATATCGTGTTCTTTCGCCAGTCGAGCTTGAGACGAAAAATTCTACCCATGAGCGGTTGTCTATGTTATTAAGAGAGGAAGAATTGAAGTGGTTCCAATGTGCTAAAGTGAAGCATTTGTTGGAAGGCGATGATAATACACGATATTTCCATTTAATTGCGAATGGAAGAAATCAGAAACAGAAAAATTTTCAGCTTGAACAAGCGGAGGTCTCATAACTAATGAGATACACATCCGTCAGTATATTACTGATTATTACAAAAAACTGTTCGGGCCCCCGGAACATAGTTTTGTTTCTTTCTTGGAGGAGAGGTGTCATGATATCACTCAAGTCTCGGCACGAGAGAATTCAAGTCTCACGGAGGAGTTCTCGGAGGAGGAAGTGAGAAAAGCGGTGTTTCAAATGGAAAACAACAAAGCACCGGGACCAGACGGGTTCTCGGCTGAGTTTTACCAAGTTTTTTGGCTGGTCATCAAGGCTGATCTCATGGAGCTGTTTAGGGTATTCCACAATGGGGAGTTACAACTGAATAGTTTGAATTTTGGGGTGATCACGCTTTTACCTAAGCATAATAATGCTAATCAGATCCAGCAATATAGGCCAATTTGTTTACTCAATGTTAGTTTCAAAATTTTTACTAAGGTGGCTATGAATCGGCTTGTCCCTATTGCACAGCGTATTATACGGCCCACACAAACGGCGTTTTTGCTGGGAAGAAACATCCTGGATGGTGTTATTGTGTTCCATGAAGCTATCCATGAATTACATCGTAAAAGTTGAGTGGGGTAGTGTTTAAGATAAACTTCGAGAAAGCTTACGATAAGGTCAAATGGACCTTTTTACAACAAACGATGGCATGAAAGGGTTTTCTCCGTTATGGTGCTCCTGGATTGAACATTTTACTCAAGGGGGAAGCGTGGGAATAAAAGTCAATGATGATATTGGACCATACTTCCAAACCCGTAAGGGCCTCCGCTAGGGAGATCCAATGTCTCCAGTTTTGTTTAATCTTGTGGTTGACATGTTAGCGGTTATAATTGAGCGAGCTAAGGAGGAGAGCCTGGTTAGAGGGGTGATCCCACACCTCGTCGATGGAGGTTTATCGATTTTGCAGTATGCCGATGATACTGTTCTATTTTTGGACCATGACATCGAAGACGCAAAAAACTTAAAATTGTTGTTGTGTGCATTCGAACAATTGTCTAGTCTAAAAATCAACTTTCACAAAAGTGAGATTTTTTGTTTTGGGGTGGCAAAGGAGTATGAGGCAGTGTATACTCAGATTTTTGGTTGTGGGATTGGGGATCTACTAGTTCGGTACCTAGGTATACCCATCCATTATTCGAAAGCTTATGAATAGTGAATGGCGAGCTGTCGAGGAGCGAGTTGAGAAGAAACTCAGAAGCTGGAAGGGCCGAAGTCTCTCCCTAGGAGGGCGGCTGGTCCTTTTGAATTCGGTACTGAGTTCCTTGCCAACCTTTATGATGTCCTTTTTGAAGTACCTAAAGGGGTTATTAAAAAATTGGACTACTGTCGATCTTGATTTTACTGGCAGAATGATCAGCATAACCGCAAATATAGATTGGCTCAGTGGGGGGTTTTGTGTCGGCCTAAGGACCAAGGGGGCTTAGGTATTCAAAACTTGGTTCTGCAGAATGTTTATTTATTGAGCAAGTGGCTCTTTAAATTATTAAATGAAGATGGGACATGGCAGCAATTGTTACGCAACAAATACCTCCGAACGCAATCATTGGGTCATGTAACGAGTAAGCCGGGTGACTCTCATTTCTGGATTGGCTTAATGAAGATCAAGCACCATTTTTGGCATTTTGGTGTCCATAAGGTGCGGAATGGGAGTCAAATCAGATTCTGGGAGGATATATGGTTTGATAGTGAGCCTTTTTGTGTTCGGTATCCTCTTTTATATAATATAGTGAGACGAAAACATGCCACACTAGCAGAAGTTCTGGGTTCGGTTCCACTTCATGTTTCATTCCGTCGTGGGCTTGAGGGCCCCAAGTTGGCTCAGTGGCATGAGATTGTCCGAAAGGTCGCCTTGGTGCAGTTATCTTCTGAACAAGATTCTTTTAGTTGGAGACTGCATAGTTCGGGCATGTTTTCGGTACACTCGATGTACAGAGCATTTGGTAACTTTATGAATCCCTGTTTGCATGTTCATTTGTGGAAATCTAAGGTGCCTTTGAAGATAAGGATCTTCTTATGGTATTTGCGTATGGGGGTGCTTCTCACTAAAGATAATCTTTGCAAAAGGAATTGGAATGGTAGCCCATTGTGTTGCTTTTGTTCTGCCCATGAGTCAATTCAACATTTGTTTTTTGATTGCCCCCTTGCTCGCTCTATATGGCGGTTGGTGCACCTAGTGCTGGGATGTGGTCCTCCGTCCAATGTTTCCAATTTGTTGGGGAGTTGTTGAATGGAATGGGACGGGATAAAAGGGATATTATGATGGTTGGAGCTGCAGCTATTTGTTGGTCTATCTGGCTCCATCGCAATGATATTGTTTTTGATAAAAAGAAAATCTCTAATCCGTTGCAGGTTATCTATATGGTTACCCGCTGGCTTCGTATATGGTCGCTACTCCAACACCAACCAGCTCTCCGGGATATGCTTGGTGCGGCATCGCTTATGCTAGAGATGGGAGTGCGGGATATTCTCCATACTCATGGTTGGCAGTTTAGTTGCAGGATGTGCTTTAATTAACGGTTTATATCGCCTGGCTTGTGTAATGCATTCTTTCTGTGTCTCACGCTAATGGATGTTTAAGTTTGTCAAACTCTGTAATATTTGGCTGTGTGTGCCTTTTGGGTGCAGAGGCTGAAAGATTCTACTCTATTTTCTATAAAAAAATTACTTTCTACGGCCGACAAATTACATTAGAGAAAAAACTTTTAAAAGAGCATAGAAGCATAAACCTCATTTGAACAGCTTTTAGCTAAATACTGTCGATAGATTAAGTATTTTGGACGAGTTTCTAGCTTACAGGTAATGCCACACTACCTCAGAAAAGACTTCTGCTACATTATCATCTCTGATGGGCACTAGAAGGCCCGTCGCTAATTAGAAGCAACACTGACGGGCGAGCTTGTGCCCGTCAGTAGTAGTGACGCACAAGGCGAGGCTGCCAACTTCTACTGATGGGCACAATATCCGCCTGTCAGTAAAAGTGGACTCTACTGACGGAAAACTTTCACTGACGAGCGCTCCTCACGTGCCCGTCAGTGAAGATCGGATCTTCACTGACGGGCTCCGTTTTGTGCCTGTCAGTGGAATCCACTAGCAGCTCCACCGGCCCCCTTATTTCTCTCCCCTGCCGATTTGTCCAAGAGCCACCGCTGCCCAAAGCCCCATGTTCTATTCCCCATCCTGCCGAGCTCTCCAAGAAAAACTCCACCGCCCACCACCATTCTTCAAAGCCGGCCGAGAAGCTCCCCTGCGCCGCCGCCCTTGGCTGGGTTGCCTCCGCCGGCTGGTTCGCCGCCTCTGTCGAGCGCCGCCGCTGGCGAGGTCCACAAGCAGCAGATCCACCGCCAGCAGAGGCGTGGTCCAGATCCCCCGCTAGCACCGACACCGCCGGACTCTCCCCTCCACCATCGCGACCCTCCCCCTCCATCGCGGCAACCATCGACGGCTCCAGCACCGTGCGCACCCTCCCCGCCTTCGTCCGTGCCGAGCTCGTATGCGTCCAGCACCGGATCTGCGGCACCAGAGGCAGCGCTCCTAGGGTTTGCTCCACCCCAAACCCTACCGTCAGATTGCACCGATTCCAAGGTAATCCATCCACCTGCCCCTCTCCCCTGCCGCGGGATCCCATTCGTGTGCTGGTTCGGGTCCATTTGGGCGGCGGCGGTGCACAGAGCTGGACGGGATCGGACGACAGAGAGCGCCGCGGAGCGTCAAAACCCTCTCCCCGCCGCCGCGGCGTCAGGTGAGCCGATTCGGCAGATTTCCCCTTTTTTTGTGTGTTTTCATGCCCATCTTTTTTTTGGGTGTTTCGTCGATCCTAGGGGGACTGTGCCTAGTTTGACTGGTTTATGGGCCTCTGCCATTAATTTCTGAAAGCATCTGGTGGTTTGGAGTCTGCAATTTTGTTTCCTTGGCTTCGCGTGGTCGCTTAGATTCTGCTGGTTGCTGCAGGCGGCATCTGCGAGCTGGTGGCATGGCGGGGTACCCGGAGGACAACCAGTATGCCATGAACGGGTACGAGGAGGAGGAGGTGGAAGAAGTGGAGGAGGTCGACGAGGAGGAGGGCCACCAGGGGAGGGGACGGCGGGATGGGGGCGATGGTGGTGGCTATAGTGACGCCGGCGGGGAGGACGGGAGTGCATATTTTTTTTAAATCCCAACAGACCCTCCACTGACGGGCCGTGTACACCCGTCAGTGAAAGTTCATTTCTTCTGACGGGTCATGCGAACTTCCACTGACAGGAGGTTGCTGACGGGCTCACAACCCGTGAGAGATTTCAATTTTTTTCCCGTCAGCGCTGATGTATTCTGAGGTAGTGCCACCACCATAGCATGACAAGTGCCAAATTTGGAATGGAAATGACTGGGGGTTAACCCATTTGCAAATCATACATGTCCGACATGTTCGCTTGCGGTGTCTCAGGCTATACACATATGAGCTTTATCTAGGAAAAATGATTTTCTACCCAGTATCCTATGCAGGATTTACTAGGTCCGCCCTCACATTCTCCCAAACAAAACACACTACAAGATGATATACTATCATGAGCTTTAAACCGTGCAATCTTCTCTCCAGTATCCTCCCATCTTGTCCCAATCCTCGACTTGCAGCAATAGACGCCAAGACTGCAAGAAAACCAACATTTTGACGAGCAAATTCACGATTAGCGGGGAATTCTGGAGTGGTTTATTCAAAATTAATACTCCCTTCGTCTAAAAATGTAAAGCATATACGCTTCCCAAAATTTATCTTTGACCGAAAACTTGTTTAATAATATGTAAATTACATGATACAAAATTGTTATCGTTGGATTCCTATTGAAAAACACTTTCTAATAATATCGACTTTGTATCATGTAATCTACATATTATTGAACAAGGACTTGATCAAATATTAATTTTAGAAAGCGTGTGCGCCTTACACTTCTATAGCTCGGAAAATACACCCTCTTGAAGAAAGTTCCTAGACTTTATGGGAAAATGTTGTTCTACACTTAGCTGCATCTCAACCCCGTCGGGTTGAGGTACTTCTACAATTTGAAAATATTCCAAAAACTTCGTGGTAAATGCACATGATAAAGTAAGTGTGCATGCAGATTTTCGTAAAAATATAAAAAAGGCAAGAAGTACACTTGCAGTGCAAATGATGACTACAATCTTTCCTCTTTTTCTGTAGTGCACATATGATCGTATTTTTGAACAAAAGTTTACACGTAGACGTATATATTATCATGCACAGGAACCATTATTTTGTTTTGGAATTTTTTTGAACTATTAAACATGTACTTTCCAAATCATGGGTATAGACATTCCTTGTATAAAGTAGACATGTTAATGTGGTTAGGTCCTTGAAAAGTAGAGATTTAGTAGATGCCACTAGTACAGAATCATCCATCTGTGGTGGCCTATCCGAGACGGTTAGGCCAAAGCACCACGAATAAAAGATATCCAAGATGGTCACGCCGGCTACACCGTCTCGGATAAGGGGTTCAGGCGCAACCGTCTCGGATAATGAAGTCATCCGAAGCGGTGGTTCCTTAGATGTGGTTGAACCACAATATTAGAGGCGGTTTGCCAATATGAACCACCTCAGATGTCGTTGAATATCTGCGGCAGTTATATACTCGCAACAGCCTCCTATTTGAGCAAATATATCAAAGGCGGTTATTAATATATAACCGCCTCCCTATTCCCCACATCTGAGGCGGGTGCGTAGATCTAACCGCCACTAATATTGACCACGGTATTAAATGAGTTGTGCGAGCAAACAAAGCAGCAGTACCAAAAGTGACATAAATGTGGCGAATTGCTAGCGGTATTTTGAGTGATTTGAGGAGATTTTGAAGGGGAGAAGCTGGATTTGGAAGAGCGGTTGGAGAAATTAATGCTTTGATCATTAGCAAATGTTAGTGTTTTGTTTTTGAAGCATTTTATCCAACAATTTAGTTGTATTGGTTTGTTATGGTGTAAGATTAGAAGATTAATTTATATGGTCATACTTAGATGCATGGAGACGATTGATCTATTGTTATGTTTGAATGCTTTGCATGTATAGAGATTATTTCATAAGATTTGTATGGATTTTAAGCAATTTTAATTGTGGCTAGAATGCAACAAATTAAAAATTATGGCTTCATATTTGCGGCTTAAATGAGAGAAATGGTACTTTTGTTATTTAGGTTAGTAATTGAATAGAACACTACTATCATGTCACATAGTAGATGCCCTTTATATTAGTAACTTAATTTAAAAAATTTATATGCACGGTATAGATGGATCAAATTTGGATGTATAGAGCTCGCAACACTGAGGCGTATAGAAATGGTGTGAGAGGCTTTCTGGCAGCTGCCGAGGCGGACATGTTGAGACAGGGGAGAGCAGATACGTATTGTCCATGCTTGGATTGTGGTAACATAAGGATTTTTGAGTTTCGGCATATCGAGTTCCACTTATGTAAGAGAGGTTTCAGGGAAGGGTATTCACATTGGACTAAGCACGATGGAGATCAAGACATAGTCTCCGATAATGATATCATAGCCGATGAAGAAGCAATCGATATACCCTTTGATATTGATCATGATTCGGATGATTAAATGTCCGATGATGGCGACTTGATGCTATATCTGAATCAGATGCTACGGGATTACGAATGGCATGGAACTGACAGAGTACCAACAATTTGTAGACTTGATGACGCACTCGAAGAAACATTGTTCCCAGGATGCAAGGCAAAGTTCACGTTGTTATATGACATCCTTGAACTATTGAAGCTTAAAGTGAGAAACAGCTGGTCTAATAAGAGTTTCAACGAGTTGTTGGGCCTCCTAGGCAACATGTTTTCAGAGGGGATCGAGTTACTCATAATTCCATACAGAGCCAAGAAGGTGCTTTGTCCGTTAGGACTATAAGTTGAAAAAATACATGCATATCAGAACAACCGTATCCTGTACCGGAAAGAGTTTGTAAATTTAAATTCATGCCCAGTGTGTAAGGCTTCTCGCTATAAGGGTAAGATTGGACCAAATGGAGTCGGAAATGTGTCGAGGTTTCGAAGGTGACTCCTGCCAAGGTTGTTTGGTATCTACCTGTAATCCCGCGACTGAAGCGTTTATTTGCGAACTCAAAGGAGGCAAAATTGTTTTGCTAGCATGCTAAGGAGTGAAAGACATCTAATGGAAAGTTAAGACACTTAGCCGATGATACTCAGTGGAGAAACATCGATAGGAAGCATCATTTGTTTGCTGTAGAAACTAGGAACTAGGAACATAAGATTTACGCTGAGTACGGATAGGAAACGTCAATAGGAAGTGTCCTCTTTCAATCGCCTTGGATAATTGATGTGGCGACTGCCTAACCGCCTCTAATCTATGTCACATATCCACAACCACTGTTTAGAGGTCGAGGGGATAACCGCCTTGAATGTTATTTTCAACGATAACTTTTTCTATACTAGTGTGCCTATTAGGATAAATAAGAGAAATGTGGAACAACATTAAGAAAAATGAATGTCAGCGTATAAATCTAACTGATCATCCAGATAATTAAGCCTGTTAAAATTTGATGTTGATCCCTTGATGGTCATTTTTTGAGTGAAATCGTTCTCTAGAAGTCTTAGGGTGAATAGTTTGGTCTTTCCCTAAAAATTGACTAAATCTCCCATCAAAATTATAGTGTTTCTGTGGTTGATCTTCAGGAGAAGTATTATAACCAAAGTAAATTTGCTACAAACAGGATGGTAAGGACTGAAAACTTGTCAATTTCGGAACATGATGGATCTATTGACCATCTGTGCTTCAGATACCGTTCGGCTAAATTTGTTTGATATTTGGCTGAGTAGCAAACTAATGATCCTTGTTTTTACAATAAACACCCTACTGATCTGACCTCTGTAATTTACATGATTGGTCGTTTTATAAGAGATTGGGCTTCGTTACAGATAAAGGAGGAAAATAGCGAGGCATGGGGTTGCCCCAGCTGCTAGACCAGGTGGCTGCACAAGCCTTCAAAGCTTGCAAAGGATGGAGACCAACTACATATCGTCTACAATGCTGAAGACGTCGATCTGCTGATGATAGAATGAAAACCTTTTTTATTTTTCAAAAAGGAAATCTTATTTCAGATCGATATTCCGTATATTCTCAACTCAAAGACTGAATTTCCCAATGTTTTGTTTTTTGGACAAAATTACCTGATAAAGCAACGGTTAGGGAGTTATGGGAGTGTAAAAGAAATTAGCACAAAATAAGACGCAGTTGTTTTCAAAATGTGTGTTTTTAAACCATCTAATGGAGTTATAAGAAGCATCTAGCGCTGGAGAAGAATTGTGTGAAGCTCTTCTCCTAACAACTTATTGTATGAGACCAACTTAGATGGTATTCACTATGCAATACTTGATGCATGAGAAAAAGAAATGTAGCTTACCTCTCACACACATTCTTTCTCCCTCAACATTGTGAAGCCCGTTTATTGCCTAAAAGTTGTATGAGCTAGGTGTCGTGTGGCATCTCAAACTTTGCATTATATATGAAATTCCTTCTTGGATGATGGCAAACTTATTAGCGGCTGGTACGGGAAAATCCAAGGAATGACATTGTTGATGTTGGAGAGGTCCAGTATGCACAATGAGTGTTCGAGTTACAATGAGACTTTGGAAGGAACCAATTGTATTTATTATACTGCACTTCTTGCCACCAAGGAGAACAGCTGTTTGATTAGAAATATTTGAGTTGGAGGGTTCAGTGGTGGCTCCTACAATCAGATGGGGCTTTCGTGCTCTTCTTTATTGCACCTGTATGTGCTTCCGAATGAATTGACGGCCGGCAATTTTTAGTTTGTGCCCTGGGGCTTCCCAATGCTAGACAAGGTAACTAGGGACAGTGGCAATGCTTTGGTAATGAACCTCTGGTCTGCTTCTACTCCACTGTGAGGTAAGAATCGTCACAATAATCCTAGGATTTCTCTCATACTAGCGTTTCATGTGTTCCGTAGCTCAATTTAAGATAGGGTTACTAGTAAAAAGATTTATTAGATACCCTATATATATACCCGTTTGATCGTGTATATAAATGCATGCAATCTAATCAGTCAGCAAGAGCGTCAAGCAGAAACACGTTGTTCCTCGTATGGTTTGCAACAAAGCAACTGGCACATGGATTATCGAAAGAAAAAAGAAACAAATCATGAAGATTCAAAAAATGTACCATTTTCCCGTCAGCTATTTGTCCATGCAAATATGTACTTTGGCCAACTGATCGATCAGCAAACGCACAGAAAAGTTGCGTCAAATGCTTTGTTTTGTCAATCTTCGGACGATTCAAATTGGAACGCTGAAAGCAGAACCATATCCTTGCAAAAACCCTGAGTTGTGTGAATCTCGGAATAGATTGAGTGTACACCTGTTTTTTGGTCGGATCAGTAGTAAACATAAGAATCAGTACGTTGAGTGGCAAAACTGTGTGCATCTGGGAACAGATTGTACAGCTTTAGTCATTTTAAAAGAGGCGATGCATGTCGGACCCAGGATAGATAATAGGGAGGCTTAAGTGAAATCACCCGCTAAGTCGAAACGTCAACCCCGATCTCAACTCTCGGGTATCACTTCCGAGAGGAGTGGAGTGATATGGCTTCGAATAGCCCGAAACGTCAACCCCAAAGCTTACTCTGACAATTAATGCACAAAGTAGTAGGGTGATATGGTCTCCTCACTCTTTCCCCACTGAGTCGGAACATCAACCCCGAACTCGTCCCGGTAAATTAATGCACGACTGGAGTAGGATAATATAGTTCCCGAACTCTCAGTGGGAGAGTCACTTCATAGGGGTGATTAAACCTAGCAACTCCGTGTTATAGACCCTGAAATCCTACCCGCATCATATGCTTCAACCATACACGCACTGCACATGAGATGGGGGAGAACAAACCGGTATCACAACAGCAATTCTACGACTGAAACTGCAATAATACTAGTTGTTTGGAAACTTAACAACATAGTACACAACAAGAGTTATTTACACAGCGGAAGAGTATATATATGGCTACGAAGCCGAAAGGGGTAGGGCCAAAAGTGGCGGCTAAACAAACCGAGCTGTCGAACCCTGGGCAGGACCACTGCCTGGGATCACCGCGACTAGTCGATGTCGGTGTCGATCTCTACATAGAAACCATCCGTGGAGGGAATGGTCTCTTCTGCACGAAAATTATCAACAACTGCAAGATGAGTACAAAATGTACTCCACAAGACTTACAAGGGAAAATTAGTAATAGATGCATCAGGTTTCAAAAAAGGGCTATTTGTGGACTAATTTGCGGAAAGCTGATTTGTTCTTTCAACAATACATGTAGTAGATTGAAATCCATCTACTGGAATGCTTTTAAAGGAGATGAGCTGAAACTGCATAATGAGATCTAAAGCAGACCATTGAACACATGAAACCCTCGATTCTTCCTCGACCACCAGGGAGGAAGCAATCGCTAATACCTCATCCTTAGAGTAGGCAAATTTTAGGTTAATGTTGTAGTTGTCTAATTCGATGCGGATTCTTAGCAAGCTGTCCATAACCGCGGACATGGCTATTCGAATAGTTCAAACCCTGCAGGGGTGTACATCTTTACCTACACGTATCAATCGACTCTTAATGCTGGGCCCCAGGCCACGACACACTTTCACGAGGTGTGTTAGTAGAGTGTGATTGAACACGACCTTTACTATGTGTTTGACTTAGCCTGAGCCGCCCTGATAGTCTAATCCGTGTACACCAGCCCGACCGGTACTCCAACACGGTCCCAACAGTTGTATTAGGTGATACATCCCCGGTCCCAGACCGTGTGTAACCCTTACGCCTATATTGAAATATCACACCACACCCTTTTCCACTCACACCGTAAATGAAATAGCAAACTATACGGCTCATGACTTAAGTCTAGACAATTTATTCGGTCATGGGTGGCCCATTATACCACCCGCGTAGAAGTACGCAAATCTTGGTTCGAAAGGACACCGAGAACCGTCCTTGTGGGAAAAACGAGACAACCCACCATGCTCCCAGCATGGCCTCTCGTCTAAACCCGATTGTTATTAGTCAGGTTTATTAAGCAATTCCCAGTGAACACCCACCTATCTTCTAACCCATCCAGAGTGTTGGGTTTTGTCTACCATCCAAGAAATTACGATTTTGACATAACTAAGCAAGTCTAAGCATCATTAGCTGTATATGCAATATTAACACAACAAGTAATCTACTCTTGATTGAGCGACAAAGTAAGTTCTATGCAGAGAATAGGGCTAGCACTTAACATAAAATATCAGTTGATCGCATGCAATAAGGTTTTGAAAACAAATAGTAAATTACAAATAATAGGTTATCCGCAAGATGTTCAAAGGGGGCTGCTTGCCTTGCGGTTCAGCTACTAGGTCCTGTTCCTGCTCAAGTTATACTCGTCAAGATCTTCCGGTCCTATCGGAAAGAACGAAAACACCGAAAAAAACAGACGCAATAATGAATACCACGTCGAAGAACATCAACATGATATGAAATGTATGCCATGCCCTAACGAATGCAAAATAGAGACTAATGCAAGTGAAATCAATTTAATCGGAGTCCGGACGCTTGAGATATCGCGATCCGAAATTCTCCGGCTAATCGGGAAAACCCTAAATTGAGTTTTTAGCCAATTTCATTTTTCCTAGTATGCAAACATGGATAAAAATGACATATTTGGATAGATCTCATTTTTCTGAACATTTTGATATATTATTTGCATTTTTCTGATTAAAGATGAATTTTCTAAGGTTTAATCCATTTTAAATCCTTTTTTGTATTTTTCTCAGTAAAGAAAATCAATAACAATTCATAAATACTTTTGTTACTCAGTTCAATATTAACCTCAGAGGATGACAGTGGGCCCCTCGGTCAACTCGGGTCAAAGTTGACCGAATCAATGACAAGTGAGGCCCACTTGTCATATATATTTTCTTTTCTTTTATTCTTTTTCTTAAATCTGTCGGGTGGGACCCAGCTATCATTCGGACACATTTAATACACTTATTAATTGCACTGATTAACGGGTTAATGACAGTGATTAATATGCCAGATTAACATTAATGGCCTAATGATTAACATTAAATATGTCCAAACCGTAATTAATAGCATTAAACACTGCATTAAACTTAGTTAGCATTAATTAGAGTAATTAATTGGTCCTAATGACCAATTTAATGGTCATTAAAACCCTAATCACCCTGGTCGGGCCGGCCGGTTGGGATGCCCGGTCAGACCGGACGCCTTGGCCGGTCTGACCGGCGGTGAGGCCGCGGCCGGAAGGGAAGAAGGGGCGGCGACGTGGCTGGGGCGGCGGGGTCTCGGCACGGTGGCGAGGTGGGGAGAACGAGGCGGCGGCGCTGCTGGCTTACCGAGGGGCGGCGCGGGCTCGGCCGGTGGTGGGGAGCGGCGTCGGGGCGGGGCGGAGCTCCGGGGAGGCGGCGACGACGAGGCTGAGGTGATGGCGACAAGGTAGCGGGGTGGCGCCAGCGGCGAGGGCGGCGAGGCTCGGCGACAGGGCGGAGCTCCGGGGAGGCGGCGACGATGGGAAGCCGAGCTTCGGCTCGGTTGCTTGGCTCCGGCGGCGGTGACCGAGGTGAGCTCCGGGGTGAGGCCAGAACGGGGGCGGGGACGAAAGAGCTCGGGTGGCGAACTCCGGTGGCGGCGAGGGGGCGGAGCAAGCGGCGGTGGAGCTCGGTTGTTGCCGGGGAGAGGACGGAGGCGAGCTCCGGGGCAAGGCGGAGAGAAAAATGGAGGGGAGAGAGAGGGCACGGAGCGGCGAGGAAGCCAAGAGGGGGTTTTATGGGGAGGGGGCGACGCAGCCGAGACAGGGGTAGCGCGGGAGGAGGCCGGCGCTTGCCAGGCGTCTGGTGCGGTGGCGGTGGGAGAGAAGCTAGGGACGGGAGAGAGAGAAGAGAGGAGGGAGAAGAGAGAGATGGGGGCGGGGCAGGCCGGGGTGGGCTGCGGGGAGAAGTGGGCCGGGGGGGAAGAAAGCCCATGCGGGGGAGGAAATGGGCCGGAAGAGGAGGCCCGTCCGGGGGGGAAGAGAGAGGTTTTATTTTATTTTATTTTTTGATTTTATTTTCTGATTTCTTTTGAATTTGCTCTAATTCAATTGAATACAAACTAAATTTTCATGTTCTTAAATTTTTCTTTACAAATTTCAAATAGATTTCAAGCCTTTCTGTAGGATTCAATTTCAAATTTGCTCTCACTCAAATAATTCCAATTCAAGATTTGCTTGAATTCAGAACAAATTTTCAAATGCTCATGCCATGATGCACAATCAACCGTAATTTAAAATAGGGGATGTTACAATGCATCTTCACTAGAACCAAATCTACATACACATCGAAACCTCCTATCTTAGCCAAGCTAGCACCTTTATCCCACCAATGCATTGTACAACTCTCCACACTTTGCCGGGAAAAAGGCAAATTTAGCCTCCCCGCGAGTTGCAATGGCAGATCTAGCCCCCGGGGCGGGGCAAATGCATTGTTGACCCAAATTCGCGGGGCGGGCCCGCGACGGGCCAAAATCGCGCCCCTGGGCCGCGACGACAGGCTGAGCGCGCGCCCGGGCCGCGACGGCCCGCTCGTCGCGCTCCTGGAGGGCGAGGCTGCTAACGCCATGAACCGTGACGTGTGACTGGGTGAGAAAACGCCACGATCAATGGCGTTTGCCCGGTGAACAAAATGCCACGACGACTGGCGTTTGCTCGGTGAACCGAACGCCACTGAGCAAACGCCAGAGCCCGTGGTGTTTGGTTCACCGAGCAAACGCCAAACACCGTGGCGTTCGGTACTTCGCGCATGCAGCCCGCGATGGAGTGGGCCGCGGCCTGCATGCGCGAAGTACCGAACACCATGGTGTCTGGTGTTTGCTCGGTGAACCAAACGCCACGGGCTCTGGCGTTCGCGCCGCCGAAGTCTTCGGTGGCCTAACGCCAGAGCACGTGGCGTTTGGTTCGCCGAGCACACGCCAGACACCGTGGCGTTCGGCTCACCGGGCAAACGCCAGTCTCAATGGCGTTCGTTTCACCTAGCAAACGCCAGTAATCGTGGCGTTTTGTTCACCGGGCAAACGCCATTTATCGTGGCGTTGGCTCACCCAGTCACACGCCATGGTGCGTCGCGTTAGCTGCCTCGTCCTCCAGGAGCGCGACGAGCCGGCCGTCGCGGCCCAGGGGCGCGATTTCGGCCCGTCGCGGGCCCGCCCCGCGAATTTGGGTCAAAAATGCATTTGCGCCGCGCCGGGGGCTAGATCTGCTATTGCAACTCGCGGGGGGGCTAGATTTGCCTTTTCCCCCACTTTGCCTCGCCTTTTCCTCTCTCATGAAATTTTCTTCCTTCGCCTACATGGAAGCATCTCATTGACTCAGTCGGGGTGCAAGGGCCAGCAGCAATGACACACGACAGCAGCGGTGGATGGCCACCATGGGCAGGGAGCTCAGGCGTCGTAATCGACCAATCGGTCGAGGGGTTCTGTTAATGGCGGCGAGCGGATGGTACGGGGAGAAGGAACTGGAGAACGGCTCATCGTGCGCGACGAATGGCTGCAGATGGATCTCGCTAGACTTAGGGAAGAATGCCACAATTCCAGTGTTTGGGGCATCGAGGGGAGAATCTGAGCATAGATTCAATCTCACCTAATTGGCACGTAAAATTCTATTTTGAACCACATCTAGTGGCTGGCCGGGACCTGCAGCATGGGCCCATATACTAGTCCAACGTGGCGAGGATGCATGGACCAATAGCTCGCCACATCGGAGGTTGATTTTTGTTGTGCGTGTCCAATGCTACACAGAGGCAGGTCGCAAGCAGGTCAAGTCTTATCGCTTCTTGCCCCATCGAACCAAACCCCTAATCCAATACGGACCAACAGGCCCGTGCGAGATCGGAAGAAAGCACATGTGAGGGCATGACTGCACTGTGGCGTTTATTGCCGATGATGTCCGAAGGACTAGCCGACTCCAAGTAATCCTCCTCGTATACCTTCATTCCACCATTTTCCCCATAAAAAATTCTAATTAGGGTTTGATATTGCTCTTTTCCGTCTTACCCTTGACTATGATTGGGCCTACGACGCCTTACATGCCACATCACCCTGTCGAGTGGGATCATAATGTCAGAAGCACTCCAAATGTTATATGTGGCTCAAACGTAGAATGTTTCCTAAATCTGGTTCAAGGTGTCACGAAAAGTAAAATGTGGTTCAACATGTCACTTTGAGACAAATACCTGGTTCGAAGTGAAATTTACTCATTTTTCAATGGTTTTTGGACAAAATTAGTTGATGAAGCCAATGGTAGGTGTAGTTTGGGGGTTGAAATGTAAATACCACAAACATGTGTTCTCTACCATCTAAAGAAGGCACAAGAAGCATCCGGCGATAGAGAAGAGAAGAATTGTGTGTAGACCTTCTCCTAACACTTGTTCCGTGTGAACCCTACTTTCATTGATATTCACCAATACTTGTTGCATGACAAAAAGAAGTGCAGCTTACCTCTCTCACAGCTTTCTCCCTCGACACTGCGAAGCCCATTTATCGTCTCACTTGAAGAAAGAAAAGAAAATTGCATGGCATGTATCGTGTGTTGAAGAAAGAAAAGAAAATTGCATGGCATGTATCGTGTGGTATCTCGAACTTGTATTGTATTGCAGTTCCTTGTTGGATGATAGGCAAAAACCTTTTTCTCGGATAGCACATGGAGAGCAAGTGAGTGACAATGAAACTTTGGAGTATCATTTTGTATGCTGCACTTTGCTACTCACCACAGCCTACTGTCCTGATTGTTGCCGAGTAAAAGTGCTATGTCGTCAAAAAAATCCAAGGTAGAGGGTTCATCGGTAGCTCGTCCAATCAGACCGGGCTGCCCTGCTCCCATTGGGTGCTCGTGTTGTCAAATGCGTTGAATTAGAAATATTCAAGGTACAGGCTTCATTGTTGGCTCCTGCAATGGAACAGGGCTTCCTGCTCTCGTTGGGTATACCAATTCGTGCTCCCAAATGTAACCGCTAGGAAGAGAGCTATCTAAGCTTGAAGGTTACGGCTAGGAACAAAGCTTCATATAAATGTATACCATTTTTCTGTCAGATCTGTCCATGCAAACATATAGTTTGCCCAACCGATCCATCAGTCTAAACATAGGAACACATTGAGTGGCAAGTTGTGTCCATGTGGGAATGGGAGTGTACAGTTCTAGTCATTTTAGAGGAGGTGGTGCATTTTTATCTCATCAAGTCAGCTGCTATGCTTATAAAAAGACGATGTTTTTTCCAACTTAGTTGCTCCATCAGTTCTTGACACTCGAAGGAAAGAAATCCTCGGCATCACTAGCACCAGATATCTTCTAAAATCTCTCCTCCTGACACCTTCTTCGTGGGCCCAACTTAGCTTGCATTCACCAATATTTGTTGCATGAGAACAAGAAATGCAGCTTACCACTGAAACGTTCAGGAACTTGCCTAAAGAATGAAAAAATGGATAATATATCGGCATCTCAATTGTATGTACATATAGCTCCTTGATGATGATGCCAAACACATAAATTAGCAGCTAGGAGTGGGAAACGAAGAACTACTGGCGTTTTTTGTGTTGGAAACATCCAATATGCGGATAGAGTGACTGATGGAGATGAGACTTCGGAGGAAACCAATTATGTACACCACTGTTAGTTGCCACAATAGATTATAATGTCTCAATTCAGCTCACCACCCACAAGCTTTCTCCTTTTCCCTAGTAGAAGAGCTATCTTCCTAAACAGCGAACTTTCTCCAGCCAATGAAAATCCAAGGTTAAATTCAAGCTAAAGCATTGCACGCTACCTTTGGATTAGAGCAAGTAGGACATAAGTCATTGGATCAGCAGCCTCCGTGTCATTACGATTGGAGAATTGACAGCGACGCCAAGGTTTCACAGGGAAAATTTTGATATTCCACGTCTACGGGTCGGCTTTGGTGTTTTTATCTCTGCCAACATCTGGACACTGAGAATGTCAAATTGATGTGCAACCAGTAGATGGACATGTACAGTGATGGACAAAATGTAGTTCAGCATATACGATTTCCCAATTCCTACACACACAAAATTTCTGTTGAACATTCCAAAAGAGTCAATCATTTGGTGTTGGTATTCATACGCACAAGTTTGACGAGTCAGCTTGTCGTTGCATTTGCCTTAGTACTAGAACACGATACATATGCTATGCTGCAGTACAGCATTGTTTAATTAATCTTCAACCCATGCGACTTCATCCTGAGGTCATGAATGTCCAGCAACTTAAATCTCCATAAATACCACTATAGCCATAGCAGATGATTGCCTTGTATAAACACTGAATGGTAAAACATGCACTACTACAGAATTCATTTGTCCAGACGGTTCGGAAACACCGGGCGGGACGGTTTTCCGAACCGTCTGGACGAAACAGTCTGGACAAATGAACTTTGTCCAGACGGTTATTGAACCGTCTGTACAAACACTTAGTACAGACGGCTCCACACACAAGCCGTCTGTACTACTATCTGGTACAGTGCCTCCGAAGCATTTGTACAGACGGCTCCCAACAACAAAACCGTCTGCACAAATGCATAGAACAGTACTTCAAAAGCATTTGTACAGACGGTTCCGTTTTCAGAACCGTCTGCATAAATTAATTGTACAGACGGTTCTACCCCTGGAACCGTCTGCACAAATGTTGTGTTAGGAGAGCGTTGCTGCCGCGGCAGCAGAAACAACCCGTTTCTGCTGCCGCGGTAGCAGTGCGGCAAGGCGCCATGCTGCCGCCTGCTGCCGCGGCAGCGGAAATGGCTGATTCCGCTGCCACGGCAGCAGTGCTGCAGGGCTACGGTAGTGCCGCCTGCTGCCACGACAGCTGAAACGGACGTTTCGGCTGCCGCGGCAGCCGTGCGGCAAGGCGGCATGCTGCCGCCTACTGCCGCGACAGCGGAAATGGCTGATTCCGCTGCCGCGGCAGCAGTGCTGCAGGGCTACGGTAGTGCCGGCTGCTGCCACGGCAGCTGAAACGGACGTTTCGGCTGCCGCGGCAGCCGTGCGGCAAGGCGACGTTGCGGCCGCCTGCTGCCTCGGCAGCGGAAATGTCTTATTCCGCTGCCGCGGCAGCAATGCGGCAGGGCGACAGTGCTACCGCCTGCTGCCACGGCAGCGAAAACAGAGGTTTCTGCTGCCGCGGCAGCAGTGCGACAGGGCGACGTTGCTGCCGCGGCAGCGGAAAACTACCGTTTCCGCTGTCGCAGCAGCCGTGCGGCAGGGTAACGATGCCGTGCGGCAGTGAAAACGTTAGAAACAAAGTGATCAATCACGGGCATAGCATACACAGACACACAATGTAATCACTGATCTTAGACATAACATTCAGAAGCAAACTTAAAAGATCATTCTCGACAACCACAAAGTCATTTACATGCATTGTTAGTGCAAAAAACTCTCAAGTCATTGAGGAGCAATTTGAGGACAATGGAACTCTCCGGTCTCCTTCAACACCTCTCTAAATATGAAAGCTATTAACCGTTTTTGAACAATCGAGACGCCCTCAGTGTCGAGCTCATCTGTAGGGAACTTCAAAGTCTGCACAAGGAAATTAAATAGCTAGGTTAGGCACGACGTCCGAACGATGAAAAATGGAACTACATATAGTGTAATGACACTAACCTCCAGATCTACCGGACTAGAGCCAACGATCTGCATCATATATGTCGCCACATAGTATCCACAGAGATTGCTGCCCGGCGGCTGCTTGTGGCACTATAGAAATCATGGTTACTTGCAGGGTAATTTAGTTTTACCGAATACATATTAGAACGTGCGAGGTGATTATTCTTGGGCGAGGGAGGAATTATTACCGGGAAATGAAATCGGTGGGTAGGTTCGGTTTTTGTTGTTTTCACAAGCCCGCCCTTGGCAACATATTTCTTGAACGCCCCGTTGAGCACCATCGTCAAATCTGCGTACTTCTCTGGTGGGTAGTCCCTAGAGTCGAAGTACGTGGCATGTAGACGTTCTGGCTCGAGACCGACGAGCATCCAGTGGAAGCCATAGTTGTACGGTAGAAGAATGGCGTGCTTAGTACACTGAACGAGCATGGCGTCCGAAATGTAATCCTCGACCTCGTTCGGCTGGAATTGGACCATTGTGCATATGACCACTCCCGGATCGAGGAATCCGATATTAGGGTTATCTACCCTAGCCTCTTGAATCATATGTCTGCACATAAAAGTAATGTCATTGAAAGAGCGTATCAATAAGTTAGGCAATTCATTTAGCTTAAACAGTGATTGAGAACACTTACAGTGTCCAGCATCTTAATAGGCTGGCATCGAGGGCGTCATGACGGTAGAGGTCTGATAAATCCGAGAACTCGATGGTAAAGGTTCCACCTGCATGAAGGAAATGTTGCCGCTTGTACGCGGCGCAGATATTCTGAGGAAGCTCTGTCTCCTCATTGGACCTCTTCATGTAATAATCGTGCAAAATCTGAGCTGCCCAACCAAGTCGCTCTAACGCCGCCCGTGTCACTAGCGGCTGCCGTTCCGTGTATTTTCTTATCTCCGGTTCTTCGTCTACCTCTTTGCCCTTAGCTGACTTTGTGCTATTTCTGGTGGCCCTACGCTGAGCTTGAGGAGCTGTGTTGGCAGCCTGTTGGCTAGATCTGCTAGATTGCTGAGATCGTGCTGAGGCGGATTTCACCTTCGGTGGAGGAGGACGGCGTGAGAAATCTTTACCGTAATGCACCGGAGACAGCGGCCGTGGAGGAGGTGGAGGGGCAACCAGGGAAATGTACTTCTTCGGCCACTGGATGAACGTGTGGAGGGCCTGCCCCAGTGTCGTGACGTCGTCCTCCGGCGGTACAGGAAGTCTGAAGGATCTGCAATTCGCATGCACCATGTCCACTGCCACCTTAGCGTTATCCGCCGCTAGCGGAACTCCGTGCACCGTCATTGTGCTTTCTGAAGGTGGAAATACTAACCCCTGGCCAGCCTCAAGCATATCACCGGGGCCAAAACTGCTGGGCACGAGGAGTTTGCACTTGGTTGCCACCGCTATCTCGTCGAGAGGGAATCTTTCATTGACGTCTTCAGGCAGAATAGGGTCGAAATGAGGTAAGTCGTCGGCGCGGTCGTCATCTCGAACGTGCTGCGGTGGGGATTGTTCTTCCACGTCTTCGGCATTCTCGTTTTCCACGGATGCGCAGCTACTCCGGCGCCGACCATGTGGGGATGAGGCTGCGGGGCTGCGTTCGGCCCCGCGGCTGCATCCTCCTGCCTTATCTGCCGTACCCGTTCTTCGACCCTTGCATCGATCCTCTCTTCTAGGCCTGCAAATATTTCGTCCATCAGCTCTTTCTTCATCCGTTCACGCTCGGCTGCCTCGCACTCTGCTTTTGTTCTCCTCCGACTCCTGTACTGTTCCGCATCGTCGGGGAATCCAAGCTTCCATGGAACCGTCACCCCCAGGCCACGCGTTCGACCTGGGTGCTCTTTGTTTCCCAGAGCCGAGGTTAGTATGTCCTTCTCCCTGGCTGGTTGGAAAGTTCCTTGAGCGGCTTGTTCTGACAGTCGCATAATGTTTTCAGCCAACTGGACGGTTTCGGGCTTGTTGAAGGCGACGGTGCCATCAGCCGAGATGTTGGCTCTCGCGCGATACCAGTTCCGGGCCCGCCTCTCTGGGATCTGGGAGAACGGCGTGTCGCGACTCTCCTGAGACGCCCGCTCGTCCTCTGTTCTCCATTCCAACTCCTTGCGCGCATACCCACCGCTTCCGAGCCTGTGGGGGTGAACGTTGCATGCCTGGCGCGCCCTGTTTGCCTGACTCCGCTGCACGAATTCCTCCGACGTGCACCTCTCCACAAATTCCGCCCATTGATCCTCCAGGTACCCGTAAGTGTTCGGGTCCTGCCTGTAGGGCATAAGATCGTTCTTGACGTACGTCTTGTACAGCTCGCTCTTGAAGGTCTTCCACGCTTTGCCCATCTTCGCTTTTGCCTGTCTTTCGACGGCCTGCTCGGTACCTTTCGGGAAGTCGAACTGTCCTTGGATGGTGTTCCACAGGAACTCTTTCTCGTGATCCGGCACTGACGGCCAGCTGGCGTATGTTATCGGGATCTTTTCCCTCGCCAGTGAGGCGCACGCTCTACGGAATGCCGCCTGAGCCTGCTGAGGCAATACGGGCACACCCTCAGCACTGACTTGAGTTATCGTGTAGTGACCCGTGGGCATTTTATTTTTGCCTCAGCCACCTCGCTTTCGCTTCTGCCCACCCGATTCTTCGGTTTGCTCACGAGACGAGGCTTCTGCAGGTTGGGAGGGCATCGGTAGAGGCGGTTGAGCCGGTTGAGGAGACACGTGCGGCTCGACTTGTCGGGGAGAAGAGGCCACCGGCTGTTCACGTTCATCTCCTCCGGACGCCATCTTCAAAAGACGAAAAATTCAGATATGCCGTACACAGACTAGATTGTAGACATTTTCATATAAAGACACATACTTTATGAATTAAACAACCTCGTAAATAGTGCTAATGTTCGTAATCTCATCATAAATATCTTCCTGAACTCTTTTATACATGAGGGCTACATGAGTTATATATGTCTTTGCCTCCGACTTTGCATCTTCCCTCCATATCTTCTCCATTCTCTGGATCGTGCATTGTATTTATACTCTTTAAATCTAAATGTACTCTCTATTTACTTCTTTCTCGTTTATTACTCTCACCACTTTTCATTTTTTCTTTTACATCTCGTATCTCGTTCATTTGAGCTTTCTCTCAAGTTCTTCTCACTCTTATATCTCGCACAAGTACTCTTCACAACTACTCGTATGAATTCATTCTCTATTCAATTCATTCGTTTATCTAGATAAAGTTATTCTGTTATCACTCTTCTCCATTCTCTCGATCGTGAAAACAAAGACGATTTGGTGTCTCCGGTGCATGTACTTAAATAAGAATAATGAAGTGGGCAAGGTGAAGACGGAGACGGTGAAGACGAAGATATACATGTACAACTTTCCTCAACATACAGTCAGATTTGCAATGTCATTATCGAGAGTAAGTTTTGATAATACAAAAGACCAAAGTGAAGATAACAAGAACACACGTAGCCAATATATAGTAATGCATCTGTTCTTTCAGTTCAATAACTGATCTACGCATACACATAGAAAATAAAGAATGACTAAAGACAAGTGTAGCATCTGTTGTTGAATAAAAGGAAAGCAAACTAAGAACCAAGGTCAATATCTATTCTTTCAATTCAATCACTGATATTGCATTCCTGTAGAAAACAGAGAACAACTAAAATCAAATTTAACATCGGTTCTTCACCTTCTTGAGCATGCACACATATACATTTCAACCTTAGATGCTTAGCATCATTGCAAGCTAACTAAAATCAAGTGTAATATCTGTTCTTAGTAGCCTTCGAGTATACAAGTCTTTGTAAGTTTACTTCACATGTCTAACATTTCCAATAGTCAACTGAGGACCAAAGAGCAGTATCCATTCATGTCAGTTAAGTACTCAATGGGAGGTCTAAACCCTTAGTAAAGTTTTACCATGAACAAGTGATTCCATAATTAGTGTATCATCAGTGTACCAATCAAAGAACAACAGAGGCATATATACAACAACCCACCGGAAGAACAACAGGTGGGGCTCGGCTGAGGAGAAGGAGCGGCGGTGGAGCTTGGCGTGGGGAAGCTGCCGGAGGCGGCTTGGGAAGAAGGCCCGGACGGCGGCGACGTTGGGCGTAGACTTGGAGATGACCTGCAGCGGGGAATCCGAGGGTGGCTTGGCGGTGCTCCTCGGGGGCGGCGGGGAGCTCGGGGGCGGCGGGGAGCTCGAGGGCAGCGGCTCGGAGGCGGCGGGGAGCTCGAGGGCGGCGGCGTCGGCCTGATGGCTTCGGGACGGCGGCGGTGTCGGGGCAGAAGGCCGGGCGACGGCGATGTGCGGCTGTGGCGGCGAGGAGCTCGGGGAAGACTAGGGCTAGGGACTTAGCGAAAATTGAACTGGCGGCGCGGATAGGAAAGAGGGGATTTATTAGATAAGTTAGTCCAGACGGTCCGCAATACACAACCGTCTGGACTAATAGTCCAGACGGTTCTCAATATGGAGCCGTCCGCACTAACACTAGTGCAGACGGTCCGCGATACACAACCGTCTGGACTAATGTTATAGGCGGGACCCTGCTACATTAGTGCAGACAGTTCTCCATATGGAGCCGTCCGCACTAACGTTAGTGCAGACAGGTCTCAATATGGAGCCGTCTGCACTAATGTTGCAGGCGGGACCCTGCTATATTAGTGCAGACGGTTCTCCATGTGGAGCCGTCCGCACTAACGTTAGTGCAGACAGGTCTCAATATGGAGCCGTCTGCACTAATTAGTGCGGACGCTTTCCTTTATAGAACCGTCTGGACTACTAATGCACCGTGCAGAGCCGACGCGGGGTGGGACTTTTAGTCCCACCTCGCTAGTTTACGAAGCCTTCGACCGGTTTATATACCGTTCCTTGAGCGGTGCTGTCGAGCTTCTCTCATCTGAGCATATTCGTCCGATCGTCCGCCCTGGCCACTGGGGCCGCTGGTCAGTACGGGCCTGTGCCCGAGTCGCCTGTGATGGGCTTGATTTGGGCTTCGGCCCCATGTCGCCTGTGATGGGCTTGATTTGGGTGCAGGCTTTGGAAACCAAAACCCCAGTGGTAGGCCGGCTTTTTTCTTTTTTTTACCTTTTTTTATTTCATGTTGCATTTAATGGCATTTTTCTTTGCTAAACCTTCTCAAATTTTTACCATAGCCTCTAGGTGTCATATGATGACACCATGGAAAGTTTCATGTTTTTCTGACTTCGTTTACATTTTTTGGAATTAAAAAACCAATAACCTCCATGTTCGGGGTCGAGTCTCGGCACCTTGATGTTTGGAATTCCTTTCCTTTTCTTGGATAAGGCCTAAACATAGACTAAAGACTACAAATAGGATTTTTCAACCCAATTTTGCCAACTTTTTCATGCACTTGCAGTTCAAATTTGAATTATATTCGCTAAATGCCTAGAAATGCACTAAATGACTTAAATATAGCAAACGAACCCCGAAAAATGCCAAATTTTGACATGGAACATGTAATGGTATATCTTGAGGGTAGAAAAAATTTATGGTTAACCGATGAAGCAACCGTCACTTTGCCTTCAAATCTGACCCGTTCCCTCTCAAAACCTAGATTCTTCCTCGGAGATCTTGGGGTTTCTAAGTAGTGTACGTCACAACTTTTGCAAAACCTTCTCAAATTTTTACCACAGCATATTGATGCCATATGAGGGCACCATGCCAAGTTTCATGTTTTTCTGACTTCGTTTGCATTTTTCCGAATTAAAAACCAATAACCTCCATGTTCGGGGTCGAGTCTTGGCACCTTGATGTTTGGAATTCCTTTCCTTTTCTTGGATAAGGCCTAAACATAGACTAAAGACCACAAATAGGATTTTTCATCATAATTTTGCCAAATTTTTCATGCACTTGCAGTTCAAATTTGAATTATATTCACTAAATGCGTAGAAATGCACTAAATGACTTAAATATAGCAAACGAACCCCGAAAAATGCCAAATTTTGACATGGAACATGTAATGGTATATCTTGAAGGTAGAAAAAATTTCATGGTTATTTATTACTAGAAATAGGGTTATCTATTACTAGAATGACTTAAACTTCTGAAAATCATAGAAAATTCATATTAATTCCAATTGAGTTGAACTTTTTTTAAAATTCATATTTTAATCTGTACAATTTAATGGTTTAACTGTTATTCATGTTAATGTTATGGAAAAGATTGAAAATGCCCTTAAACCCTAAAAGTACCGAAGAGCTAGGTTAAGCAAATGGGCAAGCAAATGAGTATAAAAATTCACCAACTTCAGGGATGGACATAAATAGGGGAACATTAACTTCATGCCAAATTTCAGAATTTGTGGAGAAGGATAGGACCTAGCTCTAGTTCAAATCATCGAATTAGGTCAAACCCTAGCTTTGAACTAGAACCCTATTCAAATGAACTCCAAATCACCTCAAACTTCTACAGCAGGTTCCAAATAATGTTAGAAGGCGCCTGTAAAAATTTCATAATTTTTGGACAAATATTTATACATAAAATGACAGGAGGAATGAATCTGTATAAAAGAAAAAGAAAAATCTTTAAAGGAAAAGAGGCCGAAGCCTGTTGGGCCGCCTCGGCCGGCCCGTTTACCCCCGCCCGCGCCTTCCACCTTCCCGCGTTCCGCCTCTCCCACTGGAAAGCGCCCCCACGCATCCCCGCCTTTACCATTTAAGTATTGCTTATGCATTAATAGTGCAGACGGTTCTCAATATGGAGCCGTCTGCACTAATGTTGCAGCAGGACCCTGCTACATTAGTGCAGACGGCTCCATATTGAGGCCTGTCTGCACTAACGTTAGTGCAGACGGCTCCATATTGAGACCTGTCTGCACTAACGTTAGTGCGGACGGCTCCATATTGAGACCTGTCTGCACTAATGTTGCAGGCGGGACACTGATTAGTGCAGACGGTTCTCCATATGGAGCCGTCTGCACTAAGTTAGTGCAGACAGGTCTCAATGTGGAGCCGTCTGCACTAATACGGCGCCGCGCAGAGCGGACGCGGGGTGGGACTTTTAGTCCCACCTCGCTAGTTCACCTTGGTTTCGACCGGTTTATATACCGATCGGTTGCACGGGTCGTCGAGCTTCTCTCAACCATATGTATTCGGCCGATCTCCCGCCCTATCGGCCTGGCCACTGGGGCCGCTGGGCAGTACGGGCCCTGTGCCCATGTCGTCTGTCATGGGCTTGATTTGGGGCTTGAGCTCATGTCGCATGTGATGGGCTTGATTTGGGTGCAGGCTTTGGAAACCAAAAAACCCCAGTGGTAGGCGGGCATTTTTTCTTTTTTTACCTTTTTTTATTTCATATTTCATTTAATGGCATTTTTTAAACAATGTGAACCATATTTTATGTAAGTCCAAAATTTATTTAGGGATTTGGGGTGATTTTTGGGGATTTCTTCAAAATTGGAGATTTTTTCCTTAGGGCTTTTCTTAAATTGACTCATCCCCACCTCTAAATGCTACAAAGAACACGGCTGAGAGCAACAAGACTTAACCGTGCTAATCCACAAATTTATTTACGGATTTGGGGTGATTTTATGTAAATTAATGAAAATAGACATTACTGATTCATTGGGAATTCATAAAATTGAATGCAAAAAATGCCTTAAACTTGTAAAATTCATAGAAACTTCATATGAACTCCAAATGAGTTGAACTTTTTTTATAAATTCATATTTTCATATGTACAATTTTATGGTTACATCACACAAAACAACCTAATCTCCTTTAACAACCAGCCCTTCTTGATGATCGACGCGCAGATAGCAGGTGGCCCCGAACGGTAGTTGTTCTTCGTTGAGCGCGGTGCCGTCTCCAAGAGGGTACTCATCAAATTGATTGTACTCTTCCTCGTCCACGGACATTCTCAACTCCGACAATCCTTCTTTTCCCCTGAAGGACTACGTGAAGTTTCTGATTTGCCGGGTCTTGGACATAAAAGACCTGAGTAGCTTGTTTAGCGAGTACGAATGGTTCCTCTTTGTATGCGGCACGTTCGAGGTCCACTGTAGTCATGCCGTACTTGTCGACCTTAACACTTGAGAGTGCGACCCAACGGCACCGGAAGAGGGGATCCTGAAACGTACATAGTCGAGTTCCCAGATCTCCTCAATGTACCCGTAGTACGCACACACCCCACGTTTGTCCTGGAAGGCATCTATGCGGACACCGCTGTTTTGTACCGTGCTCTTCGTATCCTGTGCTCTGGTATAAAAGGTGTACCCATTTATGTCGTAGGCTTCAAATTTCAGGATCGTGTGACTTGGCCATCTGGCCAACCAGCTAATATTCTCCTCTGTTGTACTATTAGCACTTCGAACCCGCAACCAGTTGTTGAAGCTGCGGTTGTGCTGTCTGGTAAGCCAAGCCTCCGTACGGCCTGGATTCTCTCTGCGCAGCTCGTCCTTATGCATGTTGATATACGGGGCAACTTCAGTCATGTGTTGCAAGACTGCGAAATGGGCTTGAGATAACGACGCGTAGTCAGGGATGAGTGTTTTCCTTCCTATGGTCCCTCTGCCATCCAGTCTCCCCTCGTGGCGAGACGTAGGCACACCTATCTGTTTGAGCTGGTCCATGTAATCGACACAGAACTCGACCACCTCTTCGGTTGTGTAACCTTCGACGATGCTGCCCTCTGGACGAGATCTATTTCGTACGTACTGCTTGAGAATTCCCATGTACCGCTCAAACGGGTACATCTGGCGTAGAAATACCGGTCCACAGATCTTTATCTCTCTCACGAGGTGGACGGTAACATGGACCATGATATCAAAAAACGACGGAGGAAAGTACATCTCAAGATGACATAATGTCTTCACCAGATCGGCCTGCAACACATCTAGTGCTTCGGGATCGATGACCTTCTGAGAGATTGTGTTGAAGAAGTAACACAGCCTAGTGATTGTGTCTCGGAGATAACTCGGCTGGATATTTCGGATTGCAACAGGAAGCATCTGTGTCATCAACACATGGCAATCGTGGGACTTCATGCCGACCAATTTTAGATCTTCCATCGAAACAAGTTTTCGAGATGTTGGCGGAGTAACCGGACGGAACTTTCACACCTTGCAAGCACCGGCATAGTTCGGTCCTCTCGGCCTTTTTCAGGTTATAGCAGGCCGGAGGAAGCCTTGTTCTGCCTTGTTGGGAGGGCTCAGGTGCCAACTCGGGCCTGATCTTCATGTCTACTAAGTCGAGGCGTGCGTTGAGGCCGTCCTTCGTCTTCCCTGGAATATTGAGTAAGAGACCAATCAGGCTGTCACACACGTTCTTCTCTACGTGCATAACGTCGATGCAGTGGCGAACTTCAAGGTGCTGCCAGTAGGATAACTCCCAAAATATTGATTTCTTCTTCCACATGCCGCTGGCCTTCGCTTTTTTACCACTCTTTCCAAGGACAACGTCGATATCCTTAACCATATCGTACACCTCTTGCCCGCTATAATGCCTTGGACATAAAGCTCTCTCCCTCGTCCCGTCAAATTGGTCCTTCATGTTGCGGTACGGGTGATTCCTCTTAAGGAAACCTACGGTGGCGCATGAACACCGTCTTACGGAGTGGGCCAGCCACCTACTCGCCGTACCATCCAAGCACTGAGGGCAAGCCTTGTCTGGCTCTTTACTCTGGCCCGAAAGGTTGCGTAGGGCAGGCAAATCATTGACCGTGCAGAACAACATGGCGTGTAGGGTGAAGTTCTCTTGTTTGTACGCATCCCATACCTGCACCCCTTCGTTCCACAGTGTTTTCAGATCTTCCACCAAAGGTCTTAGTAGACGTCAATATCATTCCCAGGTTGCTTCGGCCCTTGGATAAGCAGTGACATCATGATGTACTTCCGCTTCATACACAGCCAAGGTGGTAGGTTGTACATACTAAGAGCAACTGGCCAAGTGCTGTGCCGGCTGCTCATGTTGCCGAAAGGATTCATTCCGTCCGTGCTCAACGCGAACCTTATATTCCTCGGCTCCGCACCGAAGTTTTCGAAGATCA
>JAGXJF010004034.1:0-94714 GCA_019208055.1 Stipa capillata | reverse complement strand
CAAGGTAGGGTTACAAGAGGCCGAATCGTTTTACAGATTGGTTTCCTAATTGGTTACAACAGAATCTGAGATTGCCAGACTTGCACTACCCCTGTCTTGTACTCCAAGTTGATGAGGTGCCCCCGTGTAGAAGTCGGACTCCGAGTAGTCGGCCCGGCCCACCCTATGGTCAGAGGGCCGGATTCGTCCTCCTTAATGATACCCGGGTGCCATGTCATCATCACTCCCTCCGACTATTTCCAGTCAGGAGAAGGCTCGGGGGCTACACCCTCTAGGTGCACTGATCGTGCCTCCAGAGCGAAGTCTACAGAATATACGCTGAACCTTCGCCCGACTTCTCCAATCAGCCGAGGCTCGGGGGCTACTCCCCAGTGGGGGCACCATCGGTGCACTCACAAGCAACAAAAAAAAGCAGAAGCAAAAACGCAAGGGCAAAAGCCTTACCTGCGTCAACGGCCGTAGCCTACCACACATCAGGTCCTTCGCCGCCTTCAACAGCATCGGAAGCGTCTCTTCGAGCTGGGCGGCGACGTCCATTGCCTTGCCCCATTCTTTTGCCTCCCGGACGTCGTCGATCTCTCGAAGGACTTGACTCGACCTCGAGGGGTTCGTCTGTCGGACCTGTAGCGGCTGGACCACCAGCTGGGAGCTTGCCAAGGGAGGCAGCACACGCTCAATCTCTACCTCCTCTACCGGCATCGCCAGGTTTCCCCGGTGGTCCAGCGGGGCAGCCCCCGCCTGACTCGGGCTCGTCTGCTGCGACGCGACTGGAGCCTGGGTTTCGCCGCTGGGGCCTTCTGGCTGAAGATCAGAAGACAGGACTGGAGCTGCATCGTCCTGTCGGAGAGAAGGCTGTGGGGAAGAAGTCGCCGCTGCCCTGGCCGGAACCCGGGGCACTGGGCGTACTCTTGAGATCCCCTGGTTTACTCGGCCTATGGATACATCCGGGTTAAGATTCTCATCTACAACAAAGCAAAAAGGACAGAAGACAAATGGTCGGGGGCATACCTGATGCCCCGGGGGATGGCAACGTGTTTCTTGCGCCTCGACTGTCGAAGCTGGCGGCGCCGGAGAACCACCTTGTCCCCCGAAGGCAACGTCGGCGGTCCTCTTCCCCCTTTGACTAGAGGGGACCTCATCCCCGGCCGTCCGAGGATCCCCCTCAGCAGCGGTGGCCAGTACCGTCAGGTCGGAACAGGTAGGCGAGTTGCCCTGCCCTCCCGAGGAAGCACCGGCGATGGGCCTCTTCCCTCGCTTCATGATGAGGGGGTGTCATCGTCCTCGTCCTGGTCGTCTCCCGCAGGAGCCGTTGCACTTGGCGGAGGGGCGCTGGGCCCCTCCCCTTGTCGATCCGGTGCAGGCGGCGGGTGACCCGGCTCTCCCCTGCTGTGGCTGCCCGCCGCCGGAGACGTCGGCATATCATGGCTGGTTTCAGACATCGTTCTCCAGGAGAGGAGCGTCAGAACAGAAGCCGAATAGATCCTGCGAGGTCGGGGCACATAGACGTAGTCCGAGTATGACTCGCCTACAACACAAGCTTCAAATCACAAAGTCGGAGGAGTGTTTGTTCACCTGGTTCGGGGAGTTGGAGCGGCTGAAAGGCATCGGATGGCTAGTAGTGTCCAGGACCGTTCCCTGGGCCAGTAGCCTCCCGACTCGGTGCTACGCTTCTTCCTCCGGGAGTGCCTCAGCCGACTCCCGAGTCACATCCAGATGATTGGTGTATTCAAACATCAGGTGGACCCTCAGTTTTGCAGGCTGGATCCGGCAGCCGATGAAGGTTGCGATGACACTGACCCCAGTAGCCCTAGATTGAAGCACCTGGGCGAGATGCGCCTGAAGAACTTCGACAGCAGGCTGCTCCCAATCCTGGGGAAGCTCGGTCCAGCTCGTCTTGATCTCCGATGGTTGACCCCCAAATGCTGGGAGTGACGGCTTGAGATTGGAGCAATAGAACCACTCTGAATGCCACCCCTTGTTCGACAACTAGAAGGGGATCTCGAGGTAGTTCTTGCCGACTCCGCTTCTCAGCTGGAACCCGGCGCCTCCCACCACTGCTGGATTGCTTCTACTCGGCTGGGGCTTCATCACGAACAGTTGCTTCCAGAGTGCGAAATGTGGCGTGATCCCAAGGTAGCACTCGCACAGCATGATGAAGCACGCCGCGTGGAGCATCCCATTCGGATTGAGGTTATGCAGCTCCAACCCATAGAAGTAAAGCAAGCCGAGTAGAAAGGGATGCACCGGGATGGAGAAGCCGTGGTGGAAGAAGGGGCGTGGACGACGACCTCCCCCGTGTTGGGAGTGGGGAAGTCTTCCCCACCGGCGGCGCGCCATTCAACCAGCTCCTTCGGTGGAAGCACTCCCACCTCCACCAGGGTGTTAAGTCGGGCCTCTGTCACCGTGGATTTCGACCAAGGTGCCATCAAGTCAGCCGAAGAGACTTTGTCACCGAGGGTTGCCCACACCAGCGCATCTTCTTCCTCCTTGAGTGGATCTGCCTCCCAGATGGAAGTGGGCATCCGGCGGTGGCAAAATGGATCTAGGGCTTTTCTAATCCCAGACAAAATTCAGCTGGCGGAGATGAGGGATCGAATACGCGACGGAGTGGCGATGCGAACTCTGCGCGGTGGCAAGGTGGCGCAAGAGCGACTGCGGATTAGACTCAATGTGAGGCGGCGTTCATCAATTTAGTGGAGCACGGAGAAGACGAAGCGACTATAAGGCACAGCGGAGGCAAAGTATGAAATGAAGCAAGTAAATGACCCACGCGATTCCCTCTGGGTTTATAGACCAAAAACAGCTTGGCGGCACGGTTTTCTCGCCTTCTCGGGCACAGCGTCACCGTTCCCACAGTACGACTCTTCCGCTTCCACAGGCATGACCTTTCCGCTTCCACAACAGTGTGATGTTTTCGTTTCCAGATTTCGCGTGATCAGGGTTTCAACGGTTAACCTTTCGGGGATAACAGCTGTTTAAATACACCCCACATAATGAGTGACTATAACGTACCCTTAACGGGTCACTAGTCAGTTACCGAACAAATTAGGACTAAACGTTACGGTTTTTTGACGGGTTTCGGTGGTTGGCCCCTAGGGGAACGCAATCACTTGAATACACCCAAGTGAAGGGCAGTTGTGGTGTGCCTTCAGCAGGCCACTAGTTGGACACCGAGCAACTTGGAGCCGCTGGTTTCTCCACTCAGACATTTCGGAGACTTTACCCTGGAATCTCTGGGATCTGGAATTTTCGGATTCAGTGGGACGTCCGGGCCTTAGGCTCCGCCACTCAGGATCAAAGCGCTACAGCTTGTGTTCTGGTCCCGATGTGAATTTCGAGGGCATTCCTTCAGAGGGACACTAGCTGGATCCGAACCACTTGGGAATTCAGTCGGGATTCATGGTGTGTCCCCCGCTAGGCTATTAGCTGGTCTCCATCCGCTGGAAAGACTGGATACCACCAGAACTTACCCATTATTAACTCAACCACCATGATATTCCTGCCCTACGGGTGAATATTACTCGGCTTATTATCTCTACTCTACAGGAGTTCTATGCGTCCCTCACAATCTTCCTGCAGGAAACAAAAGGGGTGTGCTTAAGCAGACGCTACTCGGAAAAAAGGAAGGAGATGAAGGCACTCGGCTTAGGCGTTATCATGTCTGATGATGAATAGTACGGTATCCCGCGTATTAGGGGTATCCGTATACCGAATCCCAGGACTTTAGGAAGGTATGGCGTACCCGGTAAGGATTCCTGGACGATAAGGTAACCCCTCTTGGGAAGGAAAAACTCCCCCTAAACTAGGAAGTCAATCCCGACATTTAAGAAAACCAGAGTCCTACTCGGGCGTAAGTCCACGTCCGGTACGACCCTAGGAACCCCCTATATAAGGATCAGCAATCCCACAGGGGAGGACAGGTCCTGATAGGTTGGAGGAGATTCTACAAGGTCCAGCAGATCACTCTAGTCGTAGCACCGGGAGGCGAAGCCCTAGAAGACCCGCTGCCTCAAAGGAGTTGAGCCCGGCGGTTTTAGATAGATTAGTCTACGATTAGGCCTAGGGTAGCCACTAACATACACCCCCCATTGTAAGCGTGTTCTCCATCAATATATAGCAACAGGACGTAGGGTTATTATCCTGAGGGAGGCCCGAACCTGTATAAAAACAGCTGTCCCCTGCTGTCAGAGCTCCTGGCACTTGGGCCCTAGAGGTCCCTACCCCCCAGTAATCATCATTCCACGAATACCGTAAGATCGCCGATTCACCGATCGTCGACAATGTCGAACTGCAGTCAGATTGTAAAGGACTCGGGGGCTACTGACGATGGCATAGCACCCGGGTATCGTCAAAGAGGACAAAACCGGCCCTCTGAACATAGGGTGGGCCGGGCCCAACTACTCGGAGTCCGACTTCTACACGGGGGCGCTTCATCGACTTGAAGTACAAGACAGGGATAAGTACTTGCCCAGCAACCCCAGATTTAGTTGTAACTAACTAGAAAATCAATCTGTAAACCGATCTGGACTCTTGTAACCCTATCCCGGTCGCCTATATAAGGCCAGGTAGGGATCCCCCAATCGGTAGATTCACATAGAAGCATTCGTACTGTGAGATACATAAACCCAAGCGATCCTGAGATCTGTTCTCAAGCTCTTACGGCACTCGGGATACTTGCAATACCACCCACCAAACATAGGACGTAGGGCATTACCTCTTCTTGAGGGCCTGAACCTGCCTAAACTTTATCTCCCATGTGCACCCATCTGGATCTGCTGTGCTCACGCTACCCTATATTCAATATTGCCAGATCTAAACACCGACAACAATCACACAAGGAGAAAAGGGATTTTTCACCAAAGTTCCCACTCTTTTCAGAGAGGCATGTTTCTGTTGGAGAAGCTACTCCTAAGAGATAGCCAGCATTGAAATGTGCTTGTTCTCCGAGTACCTGTGTCTTCAGGTCTCTTTCTTTTGCTTGTGGAAGTCCTTTTGCTTGTAGCAGGTACACTTCAGATCACCTTCACAGACGTCCGGGCCAACCCACACAAGCTTGGGTGATCACCGGTGACTCCTACACCTGTTTAGGAGTAGACACTCCAAGAGTAACTGAATCCGCTACAATAATCACTTGGAGGAACCAATTGCTCTTGCTCAAAGCTCTCACTCTCTAGTACAGAAACTAGGACACGCTCACATGAAGGTTTGATTCTGTTCTGGAGGAGAGGTTCGCTAACGATGAAAGACAAACAAAGTTTGCAAGGGTTGAGCAAAGCTTTAGGTCCAAGACCTCCCTTGGTCCCCTATTTATAGGGCCCATAGGCACCTGACCATTACATTCATGCCACATAGGATTAAGTGAGTCACCAATGACTGGCACCAGTGACACAGCTAACCTCAATGCACAACGGTAACAAGGCTTGAGGTAGACCGACACCTGTGTCACCGGTGGCTAACGCAGGTGAAACCCTAACTGACGTAGACTCCATACTTAGTCTGACCTTGGCACATTACATGCCCTCAGCGCACACAACAGACTCTGATGCTTAACAGGAGAGAACCTCCAACAGTTTTCTGACTCAACAGACAAACCATTGCAGTGCAATTCCCATAACATTTTCAAGCTCTCCCTAGCACAGAGGTGTACCTGAGTCATAGCGCAGTTGTTCACCGGTGACACAGCTATGCCACACAGGTAACTATGGCTCTATGGTTTTAGGAAGCTAGCACAGCAATGTAGCACTACCCTGTTTCACACTTGTGCAAAACTGTTGTTACATGGCCACTGACCTCAAGGCATCAGTGCCACTGTCCAACACTCTGAGCATTGAGCATAAGAACTTCCAAATGAGCTTGCAGCTTCATCCCTCTTGATAGTACAGGTGTTACCTAAGGACTCAAGGAACTAGCAAACCTAGGTTTCAGCTTCCACCAACTGTAATCAAGACTCTTGACACATCAAGCAACCATCACCTTGCCTGCTACTCCTAGCACAGCACTGGCTTCTTCACAGCTGTGGCACAGCTGCCTAGCACAGCCATCTCCTTGACCTGAGTAACCATCCTTGTACATTTTTGGTGGTCATCCTTCTTGGATGAATCATTCTTCCTGGAATCTAACTTTCCTATTAACACTCAAGGTAACTGTTAGATCCCAGTTGAGCTGCCATTAACCATCAAAACCATTTAGGGGCCTAGATGCTCTTTCAATATCCCCCTTTTTGGTGGTTAGTGGCAACCCATTCAACATTATCAAATAAAGATATGAATGAGTAGGATACATGCAAGTTGTTAGAATATACTCCCCTTGAAGCTGTGCATGAAAGATTTGCTTTTGGAATGCAAATGCACATATTTGAATTGTAGACATGAGTAGTATTTTCTCTCAACTTGCACTTCATCAGTTCAGAAAGTTAAATGGATCATGAGTAATAAACTGAACTGAGCTGATACTGATATAGTTTTAGATTGTCTTTTTAAAGCATGTTCAGAGCATTCATTAACATGAGTTATGATCAGAGCAAACATTTATGCATGAAGCATAAGATGTGTGAAGGTTCAGAGCATAAGTCAAATCAGAGCAAAAACCAATCACACATATCAACACCTGATCATGATAGAATAACATAGCTCAGAACATAAGGTAGACTGCATCAATACAAAAAAACTTAATGTGATCCAGACATAAGAAGTTGAAACACGAAAACCGAGTCTTGATACACAACACAACACTACTCTAATCTGCTCCCCCTATAGCTAAGCTCTTCTTCCTTTTACATCTCAGCTTTTCTCCCCCTTTGACACTAAAACATCAGAAAGGGGTAAGGGAAGAAGAAACTTCATGTTGGCTTGGACCTCAAGAGCTGAAGAACTTCTGAGAGCTGCTGCTGCAAGGAGTCTACTTTGGAATGTAGACCTTTCACTTCTCTGCGGAGTGCAGCAAACTGAACAGGCATGACTTTGTTCTGAAAGATCTCCAAAAAGAGCAGGCACAGCAACTTCATCGGGATGATCATTAGCCTGAGGTCTAAGCTGACTCTTGGATGTCTTGAGAGATATATCAAACTCAGACTCAGGTAGACCTGTCCTCTAAAGAATCATATGCATGATATATGAGCCATACCTCAACTTGGCTTTCTTATCTTTCTGCACTGCATCAATCTCATGAAAGATAAATCTGGCAATGTCAAAGTGTTGATTCTTTGCAATATAGACCAGCACTTGCTAGACAGGTGAATATACAGCATCTGTGTTTCCTCCTTTAGGCTGAATGATGACATTGAGAATCTTCACAAGATGCTTTGCAGTGATGGTGATGCCCTTGAAATGGACATGATCAGTTGGGGCATTTGCTGGGAAGGAGAAGTTCCTTGGGTAGAATTTTCTTCTAATCTCATTTGGAACTGTCCAACTTGAAAAGATTTGGCATATTTGGCTCCACTGGTGCTCCAAACAAGCTATTGAATTCTGGAGCTATAATGGATAGGAGCTGGCCTCTAGTCTTCCAGATCATTATGTCCTGATTTTCTTGTTCTACCCACACAGTGGCATAGAACTCCTTGATTACTTCTGGATCATAGCCTTGTTGAAGATTGCATATGAACTCAAGGCATGCTGATTGTATCAAGGATGGAAGAGCACGTAGCCTAGAATCTGTGAGAGCATCCCAATCAATAGCCTTGCAATCTACAAAGCCTTTAGTTGACAAGATCTCATGATAGACCCCCTTTTGATTGTCATTGTGAAATCTGGGGTCAGAGCAAACTGGCTCAATGTATTCTTGGTCAACTGTAAAGTATGGACAGGTTGATCTCATCTTAATGTAAGCACTGGAGCTTAGAGATGCAACCTTGCTCTTGGACCTCTTGGGGTCACTTTTTGGTAGCTTCTTCAAGGCAACCCTAGACAGGAACTCCATCTGTCCTTAGTCAGTCTTGAGAGCAAAGGAGAACACATAGATGTACTTGGTTTCCAAATCCTCCTCATCATCAGAATTGCTTGGACTGTCCTCTTGTTCAGCCTCTTCTTTTGTCTCTTGTTCTGATTTTGAGTTGGAAGAATTGTCTTCAGCTACATACTCTTTGTCAGAATCAGATTGAGACTCTCTAGCCCTTGGAGGGGTTACTGAGACACCCCTACCATCATCAGATGAGCTTTTTGAGCTCTCTTCTTCTTCAGCTGGGTCACTTGCCTGTGCCACAGTTGGGGACTTTGGGGATTGAGCAGCAGGTGAAGTGACTTCTGTGTCAACGAGCTGTGACACTGGTGACAGGGGCAGCTGAGGTGCTTGCATTGGGGCATCTGTTGCATGTGACATAGCTGGTTGAGGCAGCTGTGGACTTGCAAACTGAGCAGATCCTGAAGGCTTATTTGTCCCAGCCTTTGGTGATGACCTGGGCACTTGGGCCTCTTCTACAGCCTGTTCCTCTGTCTCTGACACAAGGAATTGTGAAGGGGATATTGGTTTCTGAACATCTAGAGAGGAGAGGGTATCTACACTAGTAGAGCTTGAGGTTCCTCTGCTCCTTCTCTGATATGTTTGCATACTTGCTTTAGCTGAGTCAGCCGCCTGTGACACAGGTGGTGACATCTCTTTCTTCAACTCCTTCAGAGCCTCCTGTTATTGGACCAGCTGATCTTTCAATGAAGGTTTGGAGCTCTGTGAGGTCTCAGAGATGATAGTGACTTCATCAGACTACTTCTTGGCTTGGGGCTCATCTTCAATTACAATTGTTTCAGACCTCTTCTGTCTAAAACTTGGTATGGGCACTGCTGCAGCTTCTTCTCTGAGCTCCGGTGACAGCAAATTGTGCCTGAGTTTGATTTCCTCTAGCATAGCTTTCCGAGCAGCTCCTCTTGGAGTGTTCTTCACCCTAGAAAATAGCTCTGTCGGTGTTACGGGGCCCAGGGTCCCCTAAACCGCTGGCAAAGGCCCAACTTGATGCCACGTTGCCAAGGACGTGGGAGTTAAGAGGAGATGCTCGGGGGCTCACCCCGAGCACTGTTCCTATTGGGCTGATCAAGGGGTGCCCCGAGTCATCCTTTAAGGATGCTCCCCGAGCACCCAAGGCGACTTGGCCCCCGCTCGTGACGAACCAAGAAGAGGTGCTCGGGGCCTCACCCCGAGCACCCTAGGTGACTTGGCCCTCGCTCGGGGCACCGAGTGCCCCGCCTGGTGGAGCGGCCTGGGGGCGTGCTAGGGGGCTCCCGATCCCGGGAACCCCGAGCACCCTTTGTGGGCCCTTCCTCAGTCCACGCATCCTGACAGGTGCAGTTAATGCCCGTCTGACGGGCCTATCTACTCCAAGTCCTTGCAGACCAGAGGCGGTGTCCTGACCGGTTCCCATCCCCCCAAGTGATAAGCCCTGCCAGCTATCAGTCTTGGAGGGGATGGAGAGGGCTGTGGGACCCGGGTAGTTGCAGCATAGCCCGTGTTAGGAGACGTCCCAGGAAGTCTTCATCTCCTGACACCACCACATCTTGATGACCCGATTTCCAACCGCGGCATGACAGGTGCTTTCCCGCTACAGCAAATCTTCAACCATCGGCGTGGCTTGCCCACGCCCTATTCGTCAGCAACAAGTATTATTATAGTGTATTTACCTTCGGCCATTGTGGTGACCCCCAGGTATATAAGGGGAGAACCAGGGCCATGCAAAGGGGATCAATCTTTTAGATAACATAACCATAGACATCCGAACCCTAGAAAAAGAAGAATAGGAGCATCTGTGTTGCTAGTTGATTGTAATCACTCCACATATTCTCAAATACACAAAAAGCAAGACGTAGGGTTTTACACCTAGAAGGTGGCCTGAACCTGGGTAAATCATCGTGCAATCTCTAGTTCCCATCCTGCCAAGCTCTAGCTCTGGCGTAGCTCCGTAGATCTATATATGCTTCCCCGGCTGAATCCCAAAGGGGGTCCATCCGAACCACCGATACCGGAGTTTAGACATCGACAAGCTCATTGATCTGTTGAAGAAGGTGACGATCCCTAACATCTGAACATCGAATTGCAACGGGTTGAGATGCTGGAGCTGATGGAGAGCTAGATGATAACATTTTCTGCGTCTCAAGGATTTGCTGTCTCAAATCATCTTTGGCAGACTGTGAGGTGGCTGCATGCATTTGAAAATACAAATCTGCTATTTCACTCAGGAGAACCTTATCTACAGCTATAGGCTCTGGGATGGCAACCGAGATTGGCCTGGCCTGCACTGAGAGTTGAAAGTTCTTGGCAGTGTATAGCCCCAAAAGTTGCTTCTTCACTTTCTCATCTGTTGCTACACAAATCTGATCTGCGAGTTTGTCCATTTCCTCTAATATGAGCTTATCATTTTCAATGTTGCTTCTTGACTAGATGGATCAGCTTCCTTAGCTTGAGGCTCTCTGATAGTTAGTGTCCCTCTTGGCAGCACTACATCACTACATCTGCAACTGAGGTCTTCCTGACCTTCCTGATTGCTTGCTTTGGCTTCTTAGTAGCTTCTTTGCCCAAAGATGTGTGTTCAGCAATGGATGAGGATCTTGTCCTCTTGGATGGGACAAGCTGTACTGAACTTGACTGTCCAGCTTTGGATGCTGCAGCAGCAGCTTTCTTTTCTAAAGCTTTCCTTTGCCTGTATGCTTTTTGCTGTGCTCTTCTTCTCTGAAGAGCTTCCTCTTTCTGCTTGAGCCTTTCCCTTTCTTGATCCGAATCAGATATGATGATCTCTCTACTGGATTCCTCTGGATCAAACCACTTGAGACCACTGTCTTCTCTATCAGATCCTGAAGACATCTGAGGAAACAAGATAGATAAGGAAGAGTAAAGGAAAGGGGTGTTCCTAAATGCAGAAGATAGTAGCTGTGTGGGTCACCTGTGTGAGGTCAAGGTGGCACAGGTGAGGACTTGGAACCAAACTAAAATATCTGCCCTTGGAATAGGCATGCCTATGTGATAGGTGAGACTGTAGCGGTTGCACAGCTATGCACAGAGGCGGATGGCAGATTCAAGAAAACTAGGTTTTAACGAAGTTTTGCCGCTAGGTTTCGAGCTAGATGAATCTGGGAAGCTAATCAAAAGCTAAACCAACCCTAAATAAGGATCGGTGTCGAAGTGCCCTGGAAAGCTTCTTTGATGAGAGGGAATTTTGAGGGTCGAAAGAAACGATCTCGACAAAAACACACAAAATTAGCGCTCAGCGGAAGTTTGGGGTTTTTGCGCTTGACGAGGGTTTGTGGGGAAACTCGACGTTGCTTTATATAGGCCAAAGGGTTATAACATGGCTGTGTCACAGCTGGGTGGATGACCTGTGACACAGGTGAGTGAAAAGAGTCCTTATGACCTACGGAGTTCAAAGAGATTCACCTGAGACACAGGTGGATGACTCAGGTGACAAGTTTTTCATCAGGAACACCAAGATAGAGAGAATTTGATAAGAGAGAAAGCACTTGAGCACTATCAGAGGATCCTTATGAAATCTCCTCAATGTTAGTTCGCTAGAAATTCAAGCAAGCAAAGCTAAAACTGACAAGAGTTGATTTAGAAAAGACCACAACACAGAAAAAAGAAATGTGCACAGAAGATAGGCACAATCATCTGACCAAAAACACTCTAAGCACAGAACACACCTGTGACACAGGTGGAAAACACAGACGAGAACACAAACAAGAAACAACATAATCATATGAGCTAGACACCAAGCAAACCTTTTATAGCAAGTTTGAAACATCAATGATATTTAATTCACTCCTCAGAGCACAGAATCTAGTCTCATCTAGAGGCTTGGTGAAAATATCAGCTAATTGTTTTTCAGTCCTTACATGGCACAGCTGTATGTCTCCTTTCTCAACATGGTCTCTAAGAAAGTGGTGCCTCACTTCTATGTGTTTGGATCTTTGGTGGTGTACTGGGTTGTTGGCTAACTTAATTGCACTTTCATTATCACAGAAGAGGGGTACTTGATTAAAAGATATGCTGAAATCTTTCAAGGTCTACCTCATCCATAATAACTGAGCACAACAACTACAACAGCTATATACTTAGCTTCTGGAGTGGAAATGGCTACTGAGTTTTGTTTCTTGGATGACCAGGACACCAAAGGAGTGCCCTAGGAATTGACAAGTGCCTGAGGTGCTTTTTGGTCAACCTACACCCTGCATAGTCACTATCAGAATAGCCAACTAGCTCAAAATTTGCACCTTTGGGGTACCACAAACCAAACCCTGAAGTTTGAATCAAATATCTCAGAATCCTGCGTACTACCACTCTATGGCAGTCCTTTGGGTTAGCTTGGAATCTCGCACACATGCATACACTCAACATGATATCTGGTCTAGATGCACAAAGATAAAGCAAGGAGCCTATCATAGACCTATACTCCTTTTGATCTACAGAGTTACCTTCAATGTTTAGATCAAGATGTCCATTTGTTTGCATGGGGGTGTGGATAGACTTTGCATCCTTCATGCCAAAGGAGTTCTGGACTCTGGGAGATGAAGGTGCCTTCCTTGAGTTGCTTGATTTGAAGTCCTCGGAAGTACTTCAGCTCACCATCCATGGACATCTCAAACCTCTTGGTCATCATCTTGCTGAACTCATCACTCATTGAACGGTTAGTACTACCAAATATTATGTCATTGGCATAAATTTGGCACACAAATAAGTCATTTCCATTTCTCTTAGTAAAAAGAGTTGTGTCTACTAAGCATATTTTGAAACTGTTTTGAATTAGAAAATCTTTCCGTGTATCATACCATGCTCTAGGTGCTTGTTTGAGTCCATAAAGAGCTTTGTGCAATTTAAAAACATGGTGGGGTTTCTTAGCATCTTCAAAACCAGGTGGTTGCTCAACATAGACTAATTAAGAAAGTTTACCATTCAAGAAGGCAGGCTTCACATCCATCTATATAGCTTGATGTGATGATGTGCAGCATAAGCAAGTAGAATTCTAATTGCTTCTAGTCTTGCCACAGGTGCAAAAGTTTCATCAAAGTCCAAACCTTCAATTTGAGTGAAGCCTTGAGCAACTAATCTTGCTTGTTTCTGAAGACCCAATTTTGTTCCAATGACATTGTGGTCTTGAGGCCTTTCTACCAGGGACCGGACTTCATTTCTTTCAAACTGGTTCAGTTCTTCATGCATGGCATTTATCCAATCAGCATCCTTGATAGCTTCATTGACATTCGTAGGTTCAACACTTGAGACAAAAGAGTAATGTTCACAGAAATTTGCAATGCGAGAACGAGTAGTCACTCCCCTATGAATGGCACCAATGATTTGGTCTACAGGATGATCCTTCTGCAGTCTACTGATCACAAGGGTTTCGGGGTCAACCACCTGTGTCACAGCTGTTGGTGTTGCCTGTGACACAGCTGGTTCTTCCTGCGACACAACTAGCTAAGATAGGTCCTCTGCATCCAGTTGATCATTGACTGGGTTGTACTCGAACTCAATGTCTTGTTCTCCAGTGTCTTCACACAGTGATGGAGCAGGTGGTTCATGATCACTTGGTGAGGCAGGTTCCTCCTTGACAGTAGGTCTGATCTCACAAGTGATTTCTTGAGAATGTCCTTGCTCCCTACATCATTAGCAACTTGCTCTCCTTGGAAGCCATAAGACTCATCAAAGTCCACATCTATAAATTCTTTAACTACCTTTGTGGAGGTGTTAAAAATTCTATAGGCATGAGAGTTAGTGGAATAACTAAGCAAAATACCAACATCAGATTTAGCTTCAAACTTAGAGAGGCATTTGCCTTTTCTAAGAATATAGCACTTACAACCAAATACCCTGAAGTATGAGATAGTTGGCTTGGAGTTGGTGAGCAGCTCATAAGGAGTCTTCATGAGTAGTGGATGTAGATAAAGCCTATTGATGGAGTGGCAGGCAGTATTGACAGCTTCAGCCCAAAATCTTGGTGAAGTCTTGTATTCATCTAAAAGTGTCCTTGTCATCTCTATCAAGGTCTTGTTCTTCCTTTTCACTACTCCATTCTGCTGTGGAGCATATGGACTTAAGAACTCATGCTTGATTCCATGCTTGTCCAGAAATGCCTCCACCTTGGAATTCTTGAATTCACTCCGATTACCACTTCTGACTAACCAGGTTTACCTTCCACTCATTTTGAACTCTGACTATGAGATGCTTGAATTTCTTGTAGACCTGTGTCCTTCAAAAAGAACACCCAAATATAGCGAGAAAAATCATCTACAATAACAAAGCCGTACTTGTTACCTCCCAAGCTCTCATATGTTGTAGGACCAAAGAGGTCAATGTGTATGAGCTCAAAAGGAGTAGTGGTGGTCATGATGGTCTTGGGACGATGGGCAGCTCCAACTTGTTTGCCGGCCTGATATGAACTATAGGGCTTGTCCTTCTCAAACTTCACCTTCTCCAAGCCTATGACATAGTCATGTTTGCTCAGCTTGTTGAGAAGCTTCATTCCCACATGTCCTAGCCGCCTGTGCCATAGCCAGCCAACGACTGTATCCTATACCGGAAAGAGTTTGCAAAGCTACATTCATGCCCTGTGTGCAAGACTTCTTGGTACAAGGGTAAGATTGGAGTAGAAGGAGCTGACGAATTCGTTGAGGCGACGAAGGGGACTCCTGCGAAGGTTGCTTGGTACCTGCCTGTAGTCCCGCGCCTGAAGCGTTTGTTTGCAAACCCGAAGGAAGCAAAACTGTTTTGCTGGCATGAGGAGGAGCGGAAGACGTCCGATGGAAAGCTCAGACACCCTGCCGATGCTATCTAGTGGAGAAACATCGATAGGAAGTATCCCTGATTCGCTGCGGAAAGTAGGAACGTAAGGTTTGCGTTGAGTACGGATGGAATGAATCCATTTGGTAACATGAGCAGCTGACATAGCACCTGGCCTGTACTTCTCAGTATGTACAACGTACCTCCCTGGCTTGTATGAAACGGAAGTATATTATGATGTCCGTACTTATCGAAGGGCCTAAGCAACCTGGTAACGATATCGACGTGTATTTCCAACCGTTGATGGATGATCTAGAAACACTATGGAACACAGGAGTGCAGGTATGGGATGCGGACAAAAGAGAATACTTCACTCTGCGGGCCATGCTGTTCTGCACAATCCAAGACTTTCCCGCTCTCAGCAACACCTCCGGTCAGACAGTGAAAGGACACAAAGGTTGTGTCATATGCATGGAGAATACCGTGAGCCTAAGTCTCAAGAATTACGGGAAAGTCGTGTACATGGGTCACCGACGGTTTCCTGCCTGTAAGGCACCATTACCGGAGGTGGAAGTCACAGTTCAACGAGAGAATGGAGAACGGTGCGAAACCAAGGCCAATAAGCGGTGTAGAGGTTTTCGAGAAGGTTAATGATGTCGATGTCGTGCTGGAGAAAGTCGGGAGAAAGACATACTCTCTGAGGCCATCGGCACCAGAGAGCCGTATGGATGCACCGGGGGTTTCGGTAATCTCGCAACATGGAGTAAAGCCTTCACCGGGGACACGCAGGAGGCACATCGACAAAGGAAGCGAGCAAGAGCCGAGCAGATAAAAGCGGAGATACAGTCGTCCCTTGAGGCGTAGTTTGAGGAGAGAATGAGGGCGATGGAGGAGAGGCTTTCAGCACAGTACCTGCAGGACAGGGCGCCAGTTGCAATTAGCCCGGGTGCCCACCACAATAGCTGCGCCTCGGGTGCGGAGGATTGTTCTCCCGTCGACCAGATTGGGGGTCGACGCGGTGCAAGATGCAGATAAGTTCGCTACGATGAACTTCTCGATGGATGCCGCGTACGGTCAGGTCTGGCCATTTGCTCCTGGAACGGTGATACACGGTGTCCCGTTAACGCCAAGCTTCGCGCGAGTGCAGGTCAAGTCAATCAACCAAACCTTCGCTAACTGTCCCTTGCCGAACGCGCTAGAATCTGATGAGATGTAGTTGCTAAGCGACGCGGTCGGGTCGTTCGTCCAGTGGCCGAAGAAGGACATAGTCCTGGAATCAGCACCGAGCATACCGTCCGTTCCTCCATGCTTGCCGGATCAAGGGATGCTTAGGTTTTCACCGGTGGTTGCTCGATCTCCGCCGGAGGTTTCAAGGCAGCTTGTCCTTCCTCAGTCTATGCCGAGCCTGCCACATGTCGAGCTTCCACGTTGTTCGCTACCCCCTCAACTCTTGGCACTACCACCAGTGGAGAGCTCACGGCCAAGCCGTGTTCCAACGAAGAGTCAAGGGGCCACATCCAAGCTGAAAGTATACAAAGCCAAGAAATCTGCTTCAAAACAGACGGCTGATGTTGAGTATACTTTAGCAGAGCTAGCTCGCCAGCACATGGCGGGACAACCTATGGTTGACGCTGACGTGAACCTGGGTGTAGCTTGCCGGACGCTTCATGACCATTATCTCGATATGTCGAACAGGCCGTTCCCAGATACAAGAGTCGGCGTCGTAGTCTGCTTCAAGGAGGAACATTTCAAGCATCGCCAAGGGAATATGTTTCCCATGGATTTCTCGAACATCTTCAACATGATGCACTTCCGTGAGCTGGACGCCAGTCTCATGAGATGCTTCACGCTGTAAGTCCTTACAACACAGCACATATTTGTTTTATCACCGCTAAATGCCTGCAATGTAAGTCGTTCTTCTCCTGTACTCAGATACATGATTGATCTTAGCGAAAGAAGAAAGATTAAGAACTCTGTGGGGTTCGGCGACCCACATTTGATCTCGGCCCAATGCATCGCGTCAAATAAGAACATGGTGCGGGATTACGTTGTGCATTTACTCCATGAGTACTCCGCACGAGATTACATCCAGGTTGCCTATAACATCGGGTAAGCCACATCCTTTGCAAATTCTCATGGTTCGACGGCTAAACATGTAATAACTTCATATCGTATAACCAGGGGCCATTGGATCCTCCTCGTGATTGTGCCAAAGTGGAACAAGGTATGGTACCTTGATTCATTGAGGCGTAGCATTGACACGCGCAAGCAAGGGTACGTGGACATCATGCGTCTACTCAACGAGTGAGTACCAAAACTTTCTACTTCGTCCATGCCTATTCTTTCTTCTTCACAAAGGAAACGACAGTTCGATGCTAATTGTTTTGAATCACCTAGAGCATTTGACACGTACGTCAAACAAGGAGGGAGGCACAAGGAGGTCAAGAAAGGAGTGGCCGTCGAGTTACGTCATGACTCAAAGTTTAAGGTATTCCGTAATGTCCTTGACTCCTCAAACTAATGCCATCATACTTCTGCCCTCTATACCTAATCGATATTCCTTCTGTAGTGCCGGCAGCAGCCCGAAGGGACTGACGCCTATGGGTATTACGTGTGTTTCCACATGCTAGCCCTTTGCAGCAACCCAAAGTATGGAGATTTAGCAGTACGAAACCATCGCCACTAACTAATGTCTAATGTTTAATCATGCTATTCGCCCTGAGTGTAATCCTCATGTTCTCAGGGAGCGACGCAAACCATGGCAATCAAACAGTTGGAAGATATGGACATGGCCCAAATTCGGTCGCACATTGCTAGCTTCCTAAACAACGAGGTCATTAGTCCCCAAGGATGCTTCGGTTCCTCGGAGGCAAGCTAGGAACTTAGGATTGCGACTAGTTAGATCATTGCTTAGGTTTCCAGTTAGGTCATTACTTACTTCATTGGTTGCAAAGTTGCAAAGTTTGTAGTTATCTATCCAACTTGTGGTTTAAAATGACAAGTGCACTTGATGTATCTAAATGTCTTGTTCATTTTTCCTCTCACTGCAAACGTGTAAGTGGGTTTGACGTAACTATAACTTTTTCTTGTGAATATCACTCTTTTACAAATGAGACTTCTTTATCAACAGATATCGTGCATGGAGGCATCGGCGAGTGGTTCTATTCATGTGAAGAACTTAAGTGAATAAGTTTTTTGAATTTGATCAATATCTCCGCTGTTAATTGAGTACATGTCTCAAGTGAACAAGTTTTGTAATAATGTATGCGTATGTATGTGAATGTTTGTAGTTTATGTCTTGTGGTTGATGTGAAATGATTGAAGTGTGCTATATAAATCTGTTGTGCGTGCTGTGATTTGGATATATCTTGTATATGAACTATTTGCTTTTTCAGGGAGGACAGTAAATTAGGCAAAATAATGCCTGTCCAAAAACATATCCGAGGCGGTTGGAAATAAAGAACCGCCTCGGATGTTCTATCTCAACCACCTCAGATAAGGACTTATCGGAGGCGGTTACACTTCACCAACCGCCTCGGATAAGGAGTTATCGGAGGCGGTTATGTTATCTTCACCGCCTCCAATAAGACATTATCCGAGGCAGTTGGTAAATTTTAACCGCCTCCGATAAGGCCTTATCCGAGGCGGTTCAACCAAGAGAACCGCCTCGGATAAGCTCATATCCGAGGCGCTTGCATGACCACCTCCGATGCATGCCCCCATATCCGCAACCACTCCGTGGAGGCGCTTGCGATAACCGCCTCGGATATGCTATTTTAACCGCCTCGGATATGGATTTCTGTACTAGTGTGACTATCACCTGCAACCTTAGGCAAAGAGGTTAGTGTACCAGTGACACAGGTAACAATAGCCTTAGGTACCCAGATGGCGGGTGACCATTTTCTCAGTTGCTTGAGACCAACATATTTGGCCACTGTCTTGCCTCTCCTATCCTTTTGTAGAATATAAGATGGGTTAGATGGAATGTTCACAACATTCCTGTTTTTCTGCTCATGACCAACAAAGTTGTTGTCATTTGCACCTGCCTGTCTCACAAAGTTAGCTGCAAGATTTTTCTTAGGCAATGGGTTAGTCCCAGCAGGCAGTTTAGCTTTATTTAAGACAGGAGTGTAACCAATGTCCTTCAGGCCATTGTTTCTTCTGAACATTTCAGTTCTTATCTTCTGATAATTTTGCATGCCAATGTTAGCAGTGCATAGGCCTTTCCTCATAAGTCTTTTTAGCTCTTCAAGCTCCTCCTTGAGCTTGTTGTGCTCTGCTGCATCCATAGAGTTAGTTGCAATAGAGGTTGAAGCCTCATTAGAGCTATCAGTCACAAAACCTGTGGAAGTTAAAACATTTATGTGAGTAGCACAGTTCAAGCATGTTTCAATAGTAGCAGGAGCAGGCAAAGGTGTAATATCAGAAGTAACAGAAGAGTTGTGAGCATTAGTATCATCAATGCACTTGGCATGCTTTGCCTTTAGCTCCTCATGCTCACTGAGAAGAAGCTCATGAGCTAGCTTAAGCTTGTCATGAGCAATCTTCAGGTTCTTATGATCAAGCCTGAGATTTTCCCTATCATCCAAGACCTCATCACAGGTCTCCCTGAGCTCTCTAAGCTTATCCCTTAGGGATATGTTCTCCTTCCTCTCCTTCTCGTAGGCCTTATCTGTTCTTTCCAAAATACCCATTAGTTCAGCATAATCAGGAAAATCATCTTCAGTAAGTACCTTTGATCCTTTTGCCATAAGGCGCATAGGAGCAGAGATGGATGACAACTGATCAGCCTTGGCGTTGATCTTGGAGCTGTGTGACTTGGCTGTGTCACAGCTGGACACATCAGTCATACTGATGGCAATCCCAACCACTTCATCTTCATCTTCAGAATCTTCCTCTGATCCTGAATCATCAGACACCCAAGCTTGACCAACATAAGCTCTAGCAGTAGCTTTGTTCTTGGCATAGGTTGGATGCTTGTTGTGGAAGGTCTTCTTCTTGCCATGAAAGTCTTTCTTCTTTTTGTACTTGTTGTCCTTCTTCTTTGTTGGATAGTCGGAAGCAAAGTGACCTTCTTTTCCACACTCAAAGCACTTGTTGTCCTTAAACAACTTCTTTCCTTTAAATTTGTCACGTGAGCCGAACTGCTTCTTCTTTCTGTAGAACTTTCTGAAGTTCCTTGTAAGGAGGTTCAGTTCATTTTCTTCTCCACTGGTGATCTCCTCATCAAGTTCTTCACTACTATCACTTTCTGGTTGTGAGCTGAGGCAGTGGTCTTCAAAGCAATGTTCTTCTTGAGTGAGGAGGATGGGCTGTGCTTGCTCTCCTGCTTGATCTCCATCTCATGTGTTAGTATTCTCCCTAACACTTCACTGGGCTTCATCTGATCAAAACCATCCTTCTCCTTCATCATCAGCATAAGAGTTCTATAGGGCTTTGGCAGCACAGACAGAAACTTCTTGATGACATCCTCATCATCTACTCTGTTTGATCCAAGAGCCCTCAGCTGATTGGTGATGATGGTGAGTCTTGAGAACAAGGAGTTTATGTCTTCACCATGTTCATACTCAAATCTCTCAAGCTTTGATTCCAGCAGGCTTCTCTTAGACTTCTTCAGAGTGTTGCTGCCCTCATAGATTTGCTCTAAGGTGTCCCAGATTTCCTTGGCTGAGTCCATGGTGCTGACCCTACTGAAATCATATTCTTGGAGACCCATGAATATAGCTGTGGCAGCCTTTGCATTATTCTGGATGTTTCTCTTGTCATTGATGCTTGGCATTATGGTGTCCTCTAACCTGTAACCTAAATTGACAACCTCCCAAACATCTGGATCAATTACGATAAGATGCATTTGCATCTTTCTTTTCCAGAAGGCATAGTTAGATCCATCAAAAGCAGGAATTCTACCCTCATAGCCCGACATCCTGTAACTCTGACTGTTAAGCCAATTCAAAGAGCAACCTGCTCTGATACCAATTGAAAGGATCACAGGAGCCGACTAGAGGGGGGTGAATAGAAGGCTAGTCAATTTTAAATTAACTACTCAATTTAAGCAAGTATAAGACTTAACAGATTAAGAGGTTCAGCTAGTTGTGTAACAGACAAACTACTCAGACAGTAAGTGATATGTAAATTAACACGTAGCTGTCACACAGGTAGCTGACACAGGTGAAAAAACTATAAACAGACTGATATAAGATATGACTGTGAAACAAGTAGCTAGCACAAATGGCAGGTAAGCTAAAGAGCAACTGTGACACAGCTAGGTAACATAGGCATAGAGTAAAGATTATAGCTAGATCAGATATCTATATCAGAGAGTCAAACAAGCATGTAGACAAGTAAGTGCACAATACAATCACACAAGGAGACAAGAGATTTTTCACCGAAGTTCCCACTCTTTTCAGAGAGGTACGTCACCGAAGTTCCCACTCTTTTCAGAGAGGTACGTCTCCGTTGGAGAAGCTACTCCTAAGAGATAGCCAGCACTGAAACGTGCTTGTTCTCCAAGTACCTGAGTCTTCAGGTCTTTTCCTTTTGCTTGTGGAAGTCCTTTTGCTTGTAGCAGGTAGACTTCAGATCACTTTCACAGACGTCCGGGCCAACCCACACAAGTTTGGGTGAACACCGGCGACTCCTACACCTGTTTAGGAGTAGACACTCCAAGAGTAACTGAATCCGCTGCAATAATCACTTGGAGGAACCAATTGCTCTTGCTCAAAGCTCTAACTCTCCAGTACAGAAACTAGGACACGCTCACATGAAGGATTGGCTTTGTTCTGGAGGAGAGATTTGCTAAGGATGAAAGACAAACAAGGTTTGCGAGGGTTGAGCAAAGATTTAGGTCCAAGACCTCTCCTGGTCCCCTATATATAGGGTCCACAAGCACTTGACCGTTACACTCATGCCACGTAGGATTAAGTGAGTCACCAGTGATAGGCACCGGTGACACAGCTAACCTCAATGCACAACGGTAACAAGGCTTCAGGCAGACCGACACCTGTGTCACCGGTGGCTGACACAGGTGAAACCCTAATTGATGTAGACTCCCTACTCAGTCTGGCCTTGGCACATTACATGCCCTCAGCGCACACAACAGACTCTGATGCTTAACAGGAGAGAACCTCTAACAGTTTTCTGACTCAGCAGACAAACCATTGCAGTGCAGTTCCCTTAGCATTTTCAAGTTCTCCCCTGACACAGAGGTGTACCTGAGTCATAGAGTGGTTGTTTACCGGTGACACAGCTGTGCCACATAGGTAACTATGGTTCTAGGGTTTTAGGAAGCTAGCACAGCAGTGTACTAGCACTATCCAGTTTCACACTTGTGCAAAACTGTTGTTACATGGCCACTGACCTCAAGGCATCAGTGCCACTGTGCAACACTCTGAGCATCGAGCATAAGAACTTCCAAATGAGCTTGCAGCTTCATCCCTCTTGATAGTATAGGTGTTACCTAAGGACTCAAGGAAACTAGCAAACCTAGGTTTTAGCTTCCACCAACTGTAGTCAAGGCTCTTGACACATCAAGCAACCATCACCTTGCTTGCTACTCCTAGCGCAGCACCGGCTTTCTTCACAGTTGTGGCACAACTGCCTAGCACAACCATCTTCTTGATCTGAGCAACCATCCTTGTACATTTTTGGTGGTCATCCTTCTTGGATGAATCATTCTTCCTGGAATCTAAATTTCCTGTTAACACTCAAGGTAACTGTTAGATCTCAGTTGAGTTGCTGTTAACCATCAAAACAATTTAGGGGCCTAGATGCTCTTTCACCCGGATTGTCCGGATTTATCTCGGATAGTCCGGATGACCGAACACTCTGGGATAGTTCCGGAGGGTCCAAGTGATCGAATCCAGACATTCAAGCCCAAGTCCGGACTGTCTGACATTTTCAAAGACAGAGTTTCAACGAGTTTCAAAAACATTTGTGCGTAGGATTTGAATGAGATTTGATGAGACATGCAGAGAGATAGCACTAGGGATGACCTTACATACTCTTACCATATCCAATGGTCAACATCAAATCAAACGAAACAACATTTGGATGTGATTCAAGTAAAATCCAGAGAAAATAGACAGTAAATTCCATGAGAGGCTAGTTTTGTGTTGAAATGAGAAACACATCGAATATGAACTAAAAGGAAATTTTGTGGTGTTTCCACCATGTATGAGTCAATCTAGACGCTAAAGTCACTTATTCATTTGAGAATAAGACTTTCATAGGCGAAGATTCAATTTTTATAATTTGACCAATATGAACATGATATAATTACGAAATATTGATTTATTCACATGTATAGAAATGTGTCAATATATTAACAATTTTGACACTCCCCCTATATGTGTATTTACATCCAAAGCACCAAATCATTAAAATATGGTATATATATATATATATATGAATATGCAAGAATTCAAGCCAAGTTTCTAGAATCAATGATATTGAGTTCATTCCTTAACTCGCAAAACCTATGCTCATCTAATGGTTTGGTGAAGATATTCGCTAATTGTTTTTCGGTCCTTACATGACTTATCTCTATATCTCCTTTTGCAACATGATCCCTAAGAAAATGATGGTGGATGTCTATATACTTGGTTCGGGAATGTTGGACGTCATTATTGGCAATCTTTGTTGCGCTTTCATTATCACACAAGAGGGGCACTTTTCCCATATTGATTCCATAATCCTTCAAAGTTTGCCTCATCCATAACAATTGAGCGCAACAACTACCTGTGGAGATATATTCGGCTTCGGCGGTGGATAGGGCTACGGAGTTTTGTTTCTTGAAGGCCCACAAAACTAGTGATCTACCTAGGAATTGACATGTTCCGGAGGTACTCTTCCTATCAACAGTACAACCCGCATAATCTGAATCCGAATATCCAATTAGATCAGTTGAGGAATGAACAAGATATCTTAGGATTCTTTTAACCGCCATTAAGTGTCCGCCAACTCTAAAATTTCAAAACCCGAAATTTTGTCATCACGGATGGGTAGTTTTCTGACCCGTCAGTGATGATTGGATTATCACTGACGGGTTAAAAAGAGACCCATCCGTGATGTGAATCCCGCCAACTCTGAAATTTCAAAACCCGAAATTTTAGAATCCCGTGAGGTATATAATTCAGCTCAGTGCCCCTCAGTGCAGATCCACATCCAGATTTTTTCCTTCTCCCTTTCATCCTCCTCTCCTTCCTTCTCCTCCTCTCCTCCTCTCCTTCCTTCCACCCTTCTCCTCCTCTCCTCCTCTCCTCTCATCCTACCTAGCTTCCTGTCCAAATCGGTCACAAGGGAGCATATCCTCTTCATGTCAGCATCCCCGTAGGAACATGGTGGAGCTTACACGGGAGTTTCAGTTGGATTCGAGGTAAGAAAGATCCTCCCGAGTCTTAATTTCTACTAGTGCCTAAATTTTTTATTTTTAAAATTTTTTCTCGTATTTTTTTGTAGCAGCTCTACTCCCTCACGGTTCGGAATCCACAAAAATTACTGCATTTAGAGCTCGGGAAGAAGTTCAACGGAGGGTTCGGTAGCGGCGATTATTCGTTCAGGGCAAAAGTCAGTTTTAGAGGCCGAATTTAGAGTGAAATTTTTTTTATTTTTAAAAATTTTTCTCGTATTTTTTCTAGCAGCTTTACTCCCTCGCGGTTCAGAATCCGCAAAGATTACTACATTTGGAGCTCGGGAAGAAGTTCAACGGAGGGTCGAAAGATGTGATGTTTTGTTCGGAGGGGAAAAAGTCAGTCTTAGAGGCCAAATTTGGAGATGAAAAATTGTATAGGTCTAAAGACGAGTAGATTTTTTAGATGTGCCTCGTCGATATGGTCATTTTGAGTGGTCATGGACCCAAAATGAACATCATATGCAAAAGTTATAGCTGTTTTAGTGAAACCCTACCTGGTAGTGCCCGGGTAGGGCTTTTTTTGCGCCTCTGAAAACGTCATCACTGACGGGTTAAATATTTACCTGTCCGTTATGACTCTCATCACTGATGGGTTAAATATTTACCCATCCGTAATGGTGGAGTCATCACTGACAGGTAATTTTTCTACCCGTCCGTGATGACTTTTCGTCACTTGTGAAAACGTCATCACTGACGGGTAAAAAATGTACCCGTCAGTGATGACTCTACCATCACGAACGGGTAAATATTTAACCCGTCTGTGATTACCTTTATCAGTGATGGGTAATTTACCTATCACTGATAATACGAGTCATTACTGACCTTTAGTTGCTGACGGGCCAAAAACCCGTCACTGATGTGGGTTTTTAGCCCGTCAGTATTGACATGTTCTGTAGTAGTGAGATGAACTCAACGCGTCATTTGGGTTGATTCTCCACTCACTTAAATCTTTCTCTTCCTCACAAAGTTTCTCTCTTGGTGCTTGGAGGAGTGGACAAATGCTCTAGAGAATGCAGGAAATGAAGTGGGCAAAGAGTTCCCCTTGCTTTGAGCAAGGGGACTTATATAGAGGCTTCCTCAAAAACTAGCCGTTTTAGGGAATCTGCCCAAATCCAGACTGTCCGGATTTGGGCCGGACCCTCCGGATTTTCAAATTCAACAGCTATTGGTCGAGGTGGCAGAGGGAACCTTTTGGGCGAAGACAAGCCTGGACTGTCCAGATTTCATCCGGACCCTACGGGCGCCCGGACTATCTGAAAGGATCGTAGGTGCCGACTAGAGGGGGGTCAATAGGAGGCTAAACAAATTTTAAACAATTTTCTTATCTTTATCTAGATTAAGGTTTAACAGATCAATAGGTTTAGCTAGCTGTGTGACAGGTCAGCTACACAGGCAGAATCACGTAGCTATCACACAAGTGGCTAACACATGTAAACAGAAAGCCCTAAACAGATATGCTAGAAGAATGGCTGTGTAACAGGTAACTGGCATAGGTAACAGATAAACAATACAGCAACTGTGACACAGCTAGACTAACACAGGCAAAGACAAAGGATTGCAACTAGATTGAGAATAACAGTAAATCACTCTAGCATGCTAATCAGATAAACAAGCAAGTATTGAATGTAAAGTACTCAGGGAGACAAGGGGTTTTTCACCGAAGTTCTCACTCTTTTCAGAGATTGTACGTCTCTGTTGGAGAGGCTACTCCGAAGAGATTGCCAGCACTAAATTGTGCTTGTTCTCCGAGTACCTGAGCTTTCAGGTCTCTTTCTCTTGCTTGTGGAAGTCCTTTCGCCTTGCAGCAGGTATTGCAACTTTACTGATGCCATTTACCTTTCCCTTGGAGTTATCTGCATAGATCACATGTTTGCTGGGCAGATTCTCATTTGTGATCGCTACAAACTCCTCTCTGCCTCCAGTCATATGTTGTGTATATCCACTGTCCACAATCCAATTAGTTCCACTGGAGACAGTGTCCTACAAGTTTAGTTATGCGACTTAGGGACCCAAACTGGTTTGGTTCCCTTAGTAACTTTGTCGTATGCAGAAATTGCAGTAATAGAGTTAGTAGGCAAGTTCTTAGATTTCACAGCCTTTGCTATAGATGATATTACATGGATTCTCCTGGGCTGACTATCACCTGCATGCTTAGGCAAAGAGGTTAGTGAACTGTGTGAGCATCTGTGCCACCGGTGGTTCCATAGCTGTGTAGGATACCGGTGACACAGGCAACTGTGTTCTTTGGAACCCAGATGACAGGTAACCACCTCTTCTGATGCCTGGGGCCAACATACTTGGCCACTACCTTGCCTTTCCTGTCCTTTTGTAGAACATAAACTGGATTAGATGGAATTTTCACCACATTCTTGTTCTTATGGCCAACATTGTTGTTGCCATTTGAACCTGTTTGTCTCACAAATTTTGCTGCAAGATTAGGGTTAGTGACAGCAGGTACTTTATCTTTATCTAAGACAGGAATATAACCCAGGCCCATTCGCCCATTATTCTTTCTGAGCATTTCAGCCCTAATCATTTTATAGTTTTGCATGCCAATGTTGGCAGTGCAAATGCCTTTCCTCATTAGCCTTTTGATTTCTTCAAGCTCCTCTTTGAGCTTATTGTGCTCATCTGCATCCACAAAGTTAGCTGTAATTGAGGTTGAAGCCTCATTGGAATTATCAAATATAACACCTGTGGATGTCAGAACATTTATCCTAGTAGCACAATTTAAACAAGTTTCAACAGTTGCAGGAGCAGGCAAAGATATAATATCAGAAGCAGTAGGAGAGTTAGCATCATCAGTGCATTTGGCATGCATTGCCTTGAGTTCCTCATGCTCCTTGATGAGAAGCTCATGAGCTTGCTTAAGCTTGTCATGAGCAATCTTGAAATTCTCATGATCCAGCCTGAGATTCTCCCTGTCATCCATAACCTCATCGCAGGTTTCTCTGAGCTCCCTAAGCTTATCCCTTAGGGATATGTTTTCCTTCCTCTCCTTCCCATAGGCCTTATCTGTTCTTTCCAAGATACCCATTAGTTCAACATAATCAGGAAAATCATCCTCAGTAAGTACCTGATGTGGACATCACCTGCACCAAGGGTGAAGACTCTGCAACTCACTCAAGTCCACCTCCAAAACCTAGTGTCCCAATGACGAGAGCTCGAGCTAAGGCTTTACAACATGAGGTGAATCTATTCCTTGACACATCTCCAATTGACTTGAGTTTGAATGATGTGTTACCTAATGCTTCGACTCTATGCTTGCTTAGGTATGAAGGATCAACCAAGTGGAGTGAAGCCAAGTGGAGGAAGGACCCGAGTGGCTTTCTGGAATACACATCCAAACATTCCGGAGATTTTAGCCCGGACACTCCAGACTCCACATCCGGACAGTCCAGATGTCCTGGCCCGGACACTCCAGATGCACAAGCTGAAGAGCCCTTCTCGGGATGGTGTCCGGACATTCTGGCACCAAACTCGGATACTCCGGATGGGTACCTGAGAGCAGCGCGTCCCGACTCCACACTCGGACATTCCAGGCCTCACCCCCGGAGTCTCCGGACGCCCCGGAGGTTCAGCTCCAACCCTCCGGACGTCCACTGATTGAGACGCCCAGACATTTCGGGAAATGTACCCCGGAATGTCCGGGAACCACGAGCCTCGGCCTGTTATTGCGCGCAGGCAGGGCATCCGAACATTCCGGGCAAGTGTCATGGACCCGGGATCCACATATGGTTAGGGGAACGCGAAGTCGCCAAGGACCGAAGGACTCGTCAGCCCGGTGGCACGGTACCTGCACCGTACGCACCAAAACGGGACGATCCGACACCCGCCACGTGCGAGCTGGCCGGAAGCGACCTATCTTCCCAGAACCACATATAGATCCCTGACCCAGTGAAGGGGTAATACCGCGCGATAAGATTGCGATCCATGATAGTCATAGGAGGACTAGAGCCCGGGATATGCATCCCCTCAACCCAACCTAGCCACGAGGTTCGACTCTGAGAGGTCCAGCTCAGCTCTGCCGTCAGCGCGAGGTGTGACGGTCGTAGGAGACTTAGCGAGTACGGGACGAATCCCCTGGATCGACTCCACCAGAGCTACACAAGACTAGTGGTTCGCTCACCTCTGCCATCACGAAATGCAATCCTAACCCGCAATAAGACCGCTGCACCGTTGCCCACATACTTCATCACATACACGCATTGTACATGGGCAACCCGGATAACAACTCGGATACCACAACGAAGCACTACATTATGATAGTAATATTAGCTGTTCACGAAGTGAACTTAAAGATGCATCAGTCGGTCATAACCGAAGATTTTAGTCAAGCTAGAAATATTTACAACACAGCGGAAAAAAAACAAAAGCCCACAGCGGTGCATCAACCGCTGCCTAAGACCCAAACGTTCCCACGAGTCGAACGCTGACCAAGGAAGCCGGTGTTCTATGCATCATCATAAAACTCCGCAACGGTTGGCTCACCTGCACAAGTCTAGGAATATCCTAGGTGAGTACAAAAGTACTCGCAAGACTTAATCGTGCTTGATTAAATGTCCTACACATGGATTTACTACTGCAGAATTAAACATGATGCTTCTCAGAGTAACAACATACAAGTAAACATCTAACATCAGGACATAAACATTACAGGTATAACAATCCAAGCAGATTTCCAGTTCGAACCCAATTCCTGAACACAATCCAACACAATAACCAACTCACACTCGAATCCAATTAACCGAGTCCAGCCAATACGATAGCTCATGATTCAAATCCAATTGATCCAAACAGGGAAGGAGCACGATGAAGTCGCCTCAGGTTGGTATAACGACGAAACTCCAACTTTATTCATCGTGCCCGATGAAGTCACCTCAGGTTGGCATCGCGAAACACCAACTTTATTCATCGTGAACCTCCCTCGATTCTCAGGGAACACGGTGAAATCGCCTCAGGTCGGTATTGCGACGAAACACTAACTTTATTCATCGTGCCCAATGAAGTCCCCTCAGGTTGGCGTCGTGAAATACCAACTTTATTCACCGTGCCCCTCTCTTCGACTCTCAGGTAACATGGTGAAGTCACCTCCGGTTGGCATTACCACGAAACACCAACTTTATTCATCGTGCCCGATGAAGTCACCTCCGGTTGGCGTCGTGAAATACCAACTTTATTCACTGTGCACCCTCTCGGTTCACACATCTTACTCAAACAATTTTTTGGTGATTAGGGCAACACCTAAGATTCTCGACAGGGCAATCCTTCCTACGCATACTAGTTTACGAATTCCAAACAGCGATTTAATTAAGCATTTCATCACACGCATACATAATAAGATAAGGCATGGGAACAACGACAAGAAAGAAATGCAACAAGCTCTGCTTGCCTTCGTCGTAGGGTTCGGAGACTTGGGTGAGCTCAACGGTTTGCGGATCTTCCTCTTCGGGCTCTGTCGCAAACAACACGAGCCATCGGAAAATAAACGATGAAATAAAATAAGTTCCAGCATGTATGCATGATGAACTAAATTAGGGATGCAACCTTGAAATGAGTCATGGCTGCTAGGGTCTTATGGTTACGAGGTTTTGTTCAATTTCAATTGCATGAAAATTAACGGGTTGTCCTAGCAATTGAATGCATGGTTATTTAGGTTACATTTTACTAGGGTTAACATTGATACATATGCCAATAGGGGTTATACCTAGGATATCATCTTTGGAGAAAAACAAACTATGAATGGAGTAGGAGTTAGGCATTTTAATTTACATAACAGGAGACATGAATTTGAAATTGGTACGAAGGGAGACTATCTTTATACAATAAAATGTTGGTTACATGTAGTAACTAATTGGAACATTAATATTAACTAAGTAATAGAGGTCCTATAAAGATTTGAACATATAGGTGTATTTCATTCAACCAAATTGCCCTTGGGAGGAAACACACAAGAGATGGAGACAACTCCTAAACTAAACTTTAAACTTGCCTCCTCCTAATTGCTAAACCCATGCCCCAATACTCACCCTCTGCCTGCCCTAGCTTCACTGAGGAGGAGTAGCCCGGAGAGGCTTCCGGAGGAGCTCCGTGTAGCTGCTGCTGGGCTGAGCTCGGTTGGACCTGAGCAAAGAAGGAGGGGAGAGGTGAGGGAAGAAAGAGGGAAATTAAGGCCGGGAGGAGGGAGGGGAGGAAGAGGAGCAAGCTCACCGGAGGAGGAGGCGCTGGCTCGCCGGAGCTGGCGCCGGAGTTGAAGAAGAAGGAGCTGCCGGTTGGGGAAGAAGAGCACGGGAGTGAGAAAATGAGGGGGATTTGGCCGGGGAGGAGGAAAGAGGAGGAGGGGGGGTTTTCCGGCCCTTTTATAGGGGGGCCGGCGAGTTCACCGGCGTGGCGCCACCGCCCATAGCCCCCAACTCATGGCCGCGACGTGGCAGGATGTTTCTGACACTCGGGCGCTCACCCGGAAGACAGCCCGGAATATGACCCGGAATCCGGACAGCCCGGACGTACCACCCGGAGGTTCCGGATGGGACCTCCGGCCTTCACAAAACCGCGGCCGAACCCTACTGGACTCTCCCGGAAAACCACTCGGAAACCAGCCGGATTCCGGGCTCACCCGGAGGTTCATCCCGGAGGCTCCGGATGGGACCTCCGGTCGCACCGGAATTGCTCACTCGCTCTCTGGACTCACCCGGAATTCCACCCGGAATCCACCCGGAATCCGGGTGACCCGGAATCCACCCGGAATCCGGGTGACCCGGAATCCACTCGGAATCCCCCGGAGGTTCCGGACTGCACTCTGGCAGCAACCCGACCAAACTTTTTCTTCTCTGGACTCACTCGGAAAATAGCTCGGAGGCCATCCGGAATTTCCGGGCAACCCGGAGGTCGAACTCGGAGGCTCCGGAGTATACCTCCGACTGTGCCGACTCACTAACACCCGTACTGGACTCATCCAGAAATTGACTCGGAACCCATCCGGAACTCTCCGGGTCACCCGGAGGTTGCACTCGGAGGTTCCGGATCAACTTCCGGGTCAACACAGAGAAGGAAAATTCTCCCCAAGTTCATTTTGAGTTATTGGCGTTTTGAGCTATAGGAACATATTAGCTTTAAGTGCTATGACTTGCCCAAATAAGTTGATTGGTGTTGATTCGTTGGAAGTTGGTTACCTAAGATTAGATATGCACATATTCTATAAAACATAACTTCTAAATATTCAAGTTTTATGCAAGGGTTGTGAGTGAATGATGCCATGTATGCATGGGGCAAAAATGGAAACTTATTTATATATTAAAATGGGTGTTACAGCAAGGGACCCCGGAATGTCCAGGCACCCTGCCTGCGCGCAGTAACGGGCCGAGGCTCATGTAAAGACTTGGCTTGCTCTACAAGCTTGCGGGTTTAGGACTATAAATACCCGTACTTAAACCCTGATTAGGGTTAGACTTGTTTTTAGACTTAAGTAGAGCTTTGCTCCTAATCTAGGGTTTCATCCCTCTAGATTTGGAGTTCCACCCTAGGCCTTTTTTTCCTTTGGATTGAATGGATCGGCGTGTGCCTCCGAGTGGTAAACGTGGCATTCAATTGAGAGGTTTGTTGAATTGGTTCCTAGTCTCCAAAGGCTTTCCATTGGGGTTCGTTGTTGGGGTGGGTTTTGTAATACCCAAATCCAACGATTAGGTTTTCCCTTGCATTCATGCATACATGTCATCATCCCCACACACACACACCTTATTTGAACTTAAATGTGATATGATTATATTTTATAGAATACGTACATATCTCATCCTCGGTGGTTAATTTCACAAACACCAATCAACTTATTTGGGTTAGCAAACCAGGGTTTTTGCGATATTAGGTGATAAAGGTCTAAAGTCCCTTGGCTGGAACCATTCCCCCAACATTTCATTCCCAAGATTATCCAAAAATTACATGAAATGATAGCTCAATCGGGACTCCGATTTCAAACCCTAAAGAGATAAAAATTAGGGTTGAGTAAATAGGCAAACTAATGTGCACAAAAATTTTCCAAACTTTGGGAATAGCCATGAATATGGAAATGTTAGCTCCATGCCAAATTTCAAAATTTTTGGAGAAGTTTAGGGCCTAGTTTTAGTTCAAACCCAAATTGAGCCCTAATTGAAAATGGATTTCAAACCCAGGTCAAACAGTCTCCAAATGAGTTCAAAATTTTATGGGAGGTTCTATATTTGTTTACAAACACCCTGTACAAATTTCAGCTCATTTGGAGGTCGTTTGAATGCCCATTTGAATTGGAAAAGAATTCAGCTGAAATTTAAAAAAGAAAATGAAAAAGAAAAGGGAAAGGGCGACCAGGCCGAGGCCTTCTGGGCCGCTAGCGCCGGCCCGCTAAGCCAGCGCCACAGCCCGCCTTTCCCCCCTACCACCAGGTCCCGCTCGTCAGCCCCTCCTGCGCCCCTTCTCTCTCTGCTGCGTTGGTCCCGCCTGCCAGGACCCGGCCTCCACGCCTCCGGCGCCGAGTGGCCGAGGTGGGCGGCGGATCCACCCCGGCTGTCTGAAGCCGTGCCGCCCTATTTAAAGGCCACCCCGACAGCGCTGCTCCCCTCCTCCCCTTGTCCGAAAACCCTAGCGCCCTCCCTCCTTTTCCTCGCAGCCGGAGCTCCCGCCACCGCCTTCGTCCCGATCTCCGGCGAGAAATTCCCGGTGCTCCGGTGAGCCCCGACTCCTCCCTTCGAGCTCCTGAGCACACCCGCATACATCCTCACCTCCCCCTCCTCTCATTCTGTAGGTCCGAGCCCCGAGCGTCCTCGCCGCCTTCTTCTTACCCGAGCACGGCCGTAACTCCGGCGAGCTCACGCGACCGCTCCGGTGGACCTCGAGCTCCATCTTCTAGTTCCCGAGCTTCGCCTCCTCCTCTCTAATCTCCCTCTGCCTTCCCCCTTGCAGATCCGAGTTAGGAAGCTCGTCGCCGACGACACCCGACGCTCTCCGCCGCTCCTCACCGTCGCTAGCGACCTCCCGAGCTCCTCCGTCCTCCCCGAGCACTGCATCGACCTCGGGGTGAGCTTCTCTCCCTTTTCCTGTCCTCGGCCGAGCCTGCCGAACCCCGTAGCCTCCCCGAGCTCTCTCTGGCGAGCTTCCGGCGAAGCTCCGCCGTGCCGAGTGCCGTCGGCCACCTCCAGAGAGAGAGAGAAGGGTAGGCCGCGTGGCGGCCTCCGATTGGTCCCGAGAGCCCAGTCAACAGCTGACTGGGATTTCTTTACCCAGTCAGCACTGACTCGGGGGCCCCACCTGTAAGCCAGCCACGTTAAAGATTGGGAAATCTGTGTAGCATCTCGGGTGCACTAGCATTTAGGGTTTCGTAGGCAGAGAAGGGATTAGGGTTAGGGTTTTGTATAAAAATTGAAACGGCGATAACTTTTGATCCGTAGCTCAGATTTTAGCAAATTTTATATCGTTGGAAAGCTTATGAAATTTCCTACGATTTGGTTGGAACAAAACTTTAAAATTTGGAATGTAAATCCAGATCCACTTGAGTTTGAATTAAATCACCCCTATTCGTATGATATTTTTGATAGCTCATAACTTGATGAATATAACCCTAAATTTAGTGATTTCAGTTGCGTTAGGATCATATCTCAGTACACTTTCATAACACCAACACTTTATAACATTATCATTCACTGTAAATAGTAATCTCCACCATAGCTAACAACCGAGTAAAATGACATGCATGTAGTATTAGGGTTGTAGCACAACTTCAACCTATTCCACTAGGAAACTCTTGTTACAGTGGGTTTCTAACCTTCTTAGATCACATGTGTAATGCATATCCAGCTTTTATCATCATGCATCCATGCTGAATCTCATTGCTTTCTTTACCGTTTCCTTTTCCGGTTCTTCGTATTGTTTATAAAAGAGCCCGAAGAAGAAGACCACCCGGCTTACGAGTCCACGCAAGATCCAGAACCGTGTGACCAAGGCAAGCAGAGCTTGTTCCATTTTTACCTTCCGTACTCATGTGTATGCCCTGTTCATGTCTGCTTATGTGTGGATGTTTACTTGAATATCATATGCGAGGTTGAGCACAATAGCATGTGTAGGATGTACCTTATGTTGATAACATCTTATTGCTCTTCAACCAAATTGTTTAAGTGAGTTGGGAGAGCCGAGGGCATGCACAATGGGTATGGTTGGTGTTAATTGAAGTTTGAAGGCGACCCAGGAGTAAGTAGAGTTTTGTCATCACACCAACCTTATTTCAGAGTGTCACTTCCCTTATCACCGCGGGAACGTTAGCGGGAACCACGACTGAGGCATAGTTGAGGTAAGTCTCCGTGCCCCTTGGAGGCTCGCTACCTCCAAGCGGTTATGCACTCACTATACCTGCAGTGGTCGAGTTGCCGGTATCGATCCGAGAGATTGAATAAAAATGTGTATGTGATGGATCAATTTGGATTTGAAATATGGGCTGCCCCAATTGATTTGGAATTGGTTAAATGGATCTTGTGGTGATTTGACATTGATATGTATGTAACCTGATTAGCATGTTACCTACCTTGTCCTCCCTTCACACTGTTTATGCTATGTTCTTAATTCTGTATCTTGTTACTCTGAGAAGCATCATGTTTATTCCTGCTGTAGTAAATCCATGAGTAGGACATTTAATCAAGCACGAATAAGTCTTGCGAGTACTCTTGTACTCACCTAGGTTATCCCTAGAGCTTGCAGGTGAGCCGGTGGTCGAGGACTTTTTCGACGACGCTTGAAATTGTGGTTTCCTCGGTAGTGTTCGACTCATGGGGTTCTTGTGGGAATGTTTTGGACAGCGGTTGATGCGCCGCTGTGGGTCTTGTTTATTTCATCCGCTGCTACTCGTTTCACTTTATGGATTTGACTAAAACTTTCGGTTATAGCCGAGTGATGTAATCTTTTGTTCCCAGGTGGACAGCTAGTATTATTATCTTATTGTAGTAGTTCGTGTGATGATATGCTTGCTGTCCAACATATGCCCCCACCTCCCGTCTGTCATGCGTGTATGTTGAATGGGGAGTGTGGTTGGATGCATATGGAGGAACCGGTTATTTTATTTCGATTCCAGTGAAGTGCAAAGTGAAGGCACGGTCCATGGCCAAAGTGAGTCATACGTGTTGTGGCGTATGTTTTTGGAATCGTGATCCCTCAATCAGGCCGTGGTGAGTCATACGCATCGTGTCGTATGCATATCGCACAGGGCGGGGGTGGGCCATAGTCCCGCGCAGGTAGCGGCTATGGTCACCGTCTTCACTTGTTGTGAATTCCTTGAATCAGTCTAAAATATCGGGTCCCTCCCAGCTTGGTATCAGAGCCGAGCTGACCGTAGGAAGCCAATTGCAGGTGGTCGTTAGATAGGACTTGGCGTTGCCGAGAAAACTAATTGAAAAGTTAAATCCTATGTTTAAAATTAGCAAGTAGATTGCTTTTTATTCCTTACCCTCATCGCTCTTAGTTCTGAATTTTCTCCTCTATTGCATTTGTTTTTCTTTGTGTGGCTGACCTTACCTTCCCTAACCTTAACTTTGCATAGGATGGTGTGCAACATTGTGACCGACCCGAGCCAGCTGGGAAGTTGGGCCACCCTGTTATGGAGAATGTTGGAACACCTCAATGTGCCCCAGGGAGACCTCCCCGCCTTCCATGCCAAGAGCTTTAAGGTCCAAGGGAGGATTCACTACTGGACTGGATGGGTTATTGTGAAGACCCCTGGCAAATGTCGAGCTTTTAGGGCAGCCAGGGCCAGTGATGATAACGCCAGGCTTGAAACTGCAAGGAAAGCAGTCCACCACATCCGTCATCGCTACAACGACATCTTCTTTTTCTCCCAGTTCCGCCTCATTCCCCAGATAAGCAATGGAGGTGACAATATCATGGTACCCGCACCAAGCGATGATGAAGAGGATTTGACGGAGCTAGACACTGCCAATCACATTGTCTCTGCAGAGATAATGTACGAGGGGCTGTATTTGGACTACAAGGATACGACTCATGAGTTGCTGCGGGTGTTAAAGGATAACCACTATCTCCGTGTTGAGTTGCACAGAAGACGCGTGTTGAAGCTGGGGAAGAATCATCCTGTGGTGAGATTCCTCATGTTTAGGTACGAGAGCCGACCCCAACTCCACCTTGTGAGACCAATCAACCTCAGAGTTCTGGAGCAAAGCCACGTAAGAGGATGACATCTCGTGAGTATCTATGGCTTTTCACCCCAAGACCCTCATGAGGAGGTACCTCGGCACCAGTCGCTCCAGCCCCTACTCACAAAGCTGCACCAGTTGCCGCTAACGAAGAAGAGGAAGAGGGCCCCTCAATACGTGTGTGGTACACCTCAAGTAACCCACCGACCGAAGAAGAGTAGGATGAGCGCTTGGAGAATAGCGATGGAGGCTTACGAGACCTGTTGGCATGATGAAGGAGCTCCATATAGTCCCTAGAAGTGCTGTTCGGATTTTGGTGTTAAGTTAAAGGTCTCATTTTGTGGTGTAAGCCGAACCAAACCCTAGGTTTAAGGTGTCTTTTGGAGGCATGTATTGGGTATTGGTGGCTGCAATTTTGGCACATTGTTAATGTTTATTTATTTCACCATAAGGTGATTTAAACCGCAGCCCCATGTATGAACTATGTCGAACGTATTAATGCATTCGTGTGTTATTGTCAATCGTTCTTGCAGTTGTTTTATACCTCATTTTCTCGTGAAAATGTATATGAAATGATGTGGCATGTTCATGAATACCTCGCTGCACCGTTGTGGAAATACTTTAGTTTTCCATCTCTCAAGTGTTGCCATCTTATTCTGTTGTCCTTTGGTTGCAACAGCATGGCGTCTGGAACACGTGGAGCCGCTCGTGGTCGCCGTGAACGTGATGAGGAGGAAGTGCCACCTCCTCCCTAGCAGCCAAATATCGTGGACTTGCTAGCAACCCAGAACCGCATCCTGGAGCAACTCACGCGCAACCAAGGCGCAGGAGGTGGACAAGCACGAGGTGGTCTAGCTAATTTTCAGCGGACCCAACCAGCCACCTTTGACCGTGCAGATGATCCCTTGGAGGCAGACAACTGGATCCGTACCATCGAGAGGAAGCTTCAGCTGGCCCAATGTGCTGAGGCCAACAAGGTCAGCTTTGCCTCCCACTACCTCGAAGGAGCCGCCGCAGATTGGTGGGAAAACTTCCTCGCCATGCAAGCTCAAGGACATGCGGTCACGTGGGCCGAGTTCCAAACCGGCTTCCGTGAATTCCACGTTCCTTCCGGTATTATGGCGCTAAAGAAAGAAGAATTCCGTGACCTACGCCAAGGCAAGAAACCCATTCTTGAGTTCCTTCGCGAATTCAACCATCTGGCACGATATGCACCACGTGAAGTGTCTACCGACGAGGACAAAGTGGAGAAGTTTATGGGCAAACTGAATGAAGAAATGCAAGCCAAACTCGCCACCGTGGATGTGCGCAACTTCCAACACCTCGTGGACAAAGCCATTAAAGTGGAAGCGAAAGAGTCAGCACTCCATCAGACCCGCAAGCGTGAGAGGGGGTTACAAAAATCTGCGGGGAGCAGTTCGCAGAAACCGCGGACGTGGCTGCCACAACCACCCCGTCCAGCGGGACCGTTCCCACCAAGGCCCCAAGGTTTCATCCTTTGTCCACAGCAGCAAGGTTACCAGCCTCGTCCCCAGGGAGGACAGTCTCGGCCTTTACCTGATCTGAGTAAAGTTCAGTGTTATAACTGCGGAGCTATGGGGCACTATGCTAGGCATTGCTCCCTTCCACGCACGGGGCACACCTTTGCCCCCAAGGTGCAGCAAGGGCAGACAAGAGGAGGTCCCCAAGTCAGAGGACCAGCCCCCACCAAGCCCCAAGTCCCCGGCCGTGGCAGGGTGAACCACGTCACAGCCGAAGAAGCACAGGATGCGCCAGAGGTGGTGCTGGGTATGCTCTCCGTGAACTCAACTCCTGCCACCGTTCTTTTCAATTCCGGAGCATCCCATTCCTTTATATCCAGCAAGTTTGCACATGATAATCATGTTCCCTCATCAACATTACATCATCCCCTCATTATTGCAACACCCGGCTCGGAACTAAGGACTGAGCTCGTTTCCGAGGGTGTTAGGCTAGAAATTGATGGAGAGTTATTCCTAGCCAATATGGTAGTCCTTGGATCGAAAGGTTTAGATGTTATTTTGGGCATGAATTGGTTGGTCCAACACAAGGCAAAGATAGATTGTGCCGAAAGGTCCGTCTCCCTTGTCGCCAACTCTGGTAGAGAAGTGAAGTTTGTGTCGCCATCTTCGTCAGGGCATCTTTTGCCATGAGCGGCACTCAAGATCAGGGAATTGAGTAAGTCCCAGTGGTATGCGAGTACCCGGATGTCTTCCCCGAGGAATTGCCGGGTATGCCCCCAGACCGTGCAGTGGAGTTTGTCATCGATCTTCCCCCTGGAACCGCCCCTGTTTCAAAGCGACCATACTGGATACCCCCGAACGAGTTGTTGGAGATGAAGAAGCAACTCAAGGAGATTGAGGATAAGGGCTTCATTAGACCGAGTTCCTCGCCCTGGGGTTGCCCAGCCATGTTTGTGAAGAAAAAGGATTCAAGCCTGCGGATGGTGGTTGATTACCGCCCGCTGAATGAGCTTACGGTGAAGAATAAGTATCCTCTTCCCTGTATTGGTGATCTCTTTGACTAGTTAACCGGAGCATGCATGTGTCTTCTCCAAGATTGACCTCAGGTTAGGCTACCACCAGATAAAAATCAGATCTGAAGACATCCCAAAAAAAGCCTTTACCACTTGATATGGGTCATACGAATACACCGTGATGTCATTCGGTTTAACCAATGCCCCTTCCACCTTTATGCAACTCATGAACTCAGTGTTCATGGAGTATCTTGATCGGTTTGTGGTCATCTTTATCAATGATATCCTCATCTATTCCAAATCTGAATCGGAGCATGAAGACCACTTGAGAATGGTGCTCGACAAGCTCCGTGAGCATCGTCTGTATGCCAAATTCTCGAAGTGTGAATTTTGGAAGCATCAAGTGGAATTTTTGGGTCATGTGCTTTCAGCTCAAGGTGTCGCAGTAGATCCAAATAAGGTGCAAGCTGTCCAAGAGTGGAAGCAACCCAAATCGGTTACCCAGATCCGAAGTTTCCTCGGATTGGCAGGTTATTACCGTCGATTCATCGAAGGTTTCTCCTCCATAGCGAAGCTGATGACTGAGTTGTTGAAGAAGGACCATAAGCTCATGTGGTCTGACAAGTGTGAAGCGAGCTTCCAAGAGCTCAAAAAGAAGCTAACCTCAGCCCCAGTGCTTATCCTCCCAGACATCCATAAGAGTTTCGAAGTTTACTGTGATGCTTCCCAGAATGGATTGGGTTGTGTTCTCATGCAAGAGGGTCACGTCGTGGCCTATGCCTCACGCCAGTTGCGCCCTCATGAGGCCCAATTATCCCACCCATGACTTGGAGTTAGCTGCCGTAGTGCATGCTCTCAAGATCTGGCGACATTACCTCATCGGTAACCGTTGCGAAATCTATTCGGATCACAAAAGTTTGAAGTACCTGTTTACCCAATCAGACCTGAATCTTCGCCAAAGGAGATGGCTTGAGCTCATCAAGGATTATGATTTAGGTTTAAATTATACCCCCAGCAAGGCCAACGTCGTCGCCGATGCACTTAGTCAGAAAGCTTATGCAACAACACCATGATTATGGAGCAACAACCACCACTTCATGAAGAGTTTCAGCGGCTCAATCTTGAAATGGTTGAGCAAGGTACCCTTGCCACTCTTCAGGTAAAACCATCTTTAGAAGACCAAATAAAGGCTGCCCAAGCTCAAAATGTTGGTATGCAGAAAATCAGGGAAAAAGTGAAGGATGGTACCACGACCTGTTTCACCGAAGATAAGGATGGAGTTCTGTGGTTTGGAAAAAGACTCGTGGTGCCCAAGGACCAGCAACTAAAGGACCTAATTCTTCATGAAGCTCATAACTCCCCGTTGGCCATTCATCTTGGCAGTACTAAGATGTACCAAGACATTCGTCGCCGATTTTGGTGGACCCGAATGAAGCGGGAGATCGCTCGCTATGTTGCCGAGTGCGACGTGTGCCGTCGTGTGAAGGCCAAACATCAGAGGCCAGCGGGCTTGCTTCAGCCACTCCCTATTCCCGAGTGGAAATGGGAAGAGATTGGTATGGATTTTGTGGTAGGCTTGCCGAAATCTCCGAAGGGCAATGATGCAATATGGGTGATTGTGGATCGCCTTTCCAAGGTCGCTCACTTCATCCCCGTGAAGACCACACATAAAGTGAGCCACCTAGCAAAGTTGTATATCGCTCGAATCGTTTGCCTCCATGGTGTTCCCATGAGAATCGTTTTAGATCGAGGCACCCAATTTACCAGCCGGTTCTGGAAATGTTTACACGAGGGTATGGGAACCTCTCTGTCTTTTAGCACCGCATTCCATCCTCAAACCGGAGGTCAGGTTGAACGGACAAACCAAATTCTTGAAGACATGTTGAGGTCCTGTGTTCTCACATTGGGTTCCAATTGGGAGGACTGCTTGCCATATGCAGAGTTTGCCTACAATAACAGTTATCAAGCTAGCCTCGGTATGGCCCCTTTTGAAGTGCTCTATGGAAGAAGATATACAACCCCACTAAATTGGTCCGAGACCGGCGAGAGGCAATTCTTTAGACCAAATGCAATTGAGGAAGCCGAGGACCATGTTCACCTCATACGGGAACGTCTTCGTGAAGCTCAGTCTAGGCAAAAGAGCTATGCCGATCCTCATCACCGCGAAGTTACATTTCAGATTGGGGATAGTGTGTACCTCAAGGTCACTCCCTTCAGAGGTGTCCGCCGTTTTTGCAATGAAAGGAAAGTTAGCTCCTCGTTATATCGGTCCATACCGAGTCCTAGCCAAACGAGGGACCGTCGCATACCAATTGGAATTGCCTCCTGAGCTGTCTCGGTTGCATGATGTCTTCCATGTGTCCCAGCTAAAAGCTTGCCATCGCATCCTCGAGACGAAGATCAACCCTGAGATGGAAGTACTACATGAAGATCTTACATATCGAGAAAACCCGGTGTGCATTCTCGATGAAGCCGTGCGCAAAACCCGGAACCGCACCATCAAGTTCTTCAAGGTTTAGTGGAGTAATCATACTAAAAATGCAGCTACTTGGGAACGTGAAGATTGGCTCAAGGCCGAATTTCCATCCTTGTTTGTCGACCGTTAGAGATCTCGGGTCGAGATCTTTTTAAGGGGGGTAGGTCTTGTAATACCCAAATCCAACGATTAGGTTTTTCCCTTGCATTCATGCATACATGTCATCATCCCCACACACACACCTTATTTGAACTTAAATGTGATATGATTATATTTTATAGAATACGTACATATCTCATCCTCGGTGGTTAATTTCACAAACACCAATCGACTTATTTGGGTTAGCAAACCAGGGTTTTTGCGATATTAGGTGATCAAGGTCTAAAGTCCCTTGGCTGGAACCATTCCCCCAACATTTCATTCCCAAGATTATCCAAAAACTACATGAAATGATAGCTCAATCGGGACTCCGATTTCAAACCCTAAAGAGATAAAAATTAGGGTTGAGTAAATAGGCAAACTAATGTGAACAAAAATTTGCCAAACTTTGGGAATAGCCATGAATATGGAAATGTTAGCTCCATGCCAAATTTCAAAATTTTTGGAGAAGTTTAGGGCCTAGTTTTAGTTCAAACCCAAATTGAGCCCTAATTGAAAATGGATTTCAAACCCAGATCAAACAGTCTCCAAATGAGTTCAAGACTTTATGGGAGGTTCTATATTTGTTTACAAACACCCTGTACAAATTTCAGCTCATTTGGAGGTCGTTTGAATGCCCATTTGAATTGGAAAAGAATTCAGCTGAAATTTAAAAAAGAAAAACTGAAAGGGCGACCAGGGCGAGGCCTTCTGGGCCGCTAGCGGCTGGCCCGCTAAGCCAGCATTGCAGCCCGCCTTTCCCCCCTGCCGCCGAATCCCGCTCGTCAGCCCCTCCCGCGCCCCTTCTCTCTCTGCCGCGCTAGTCCCCGCCTGCCAGGACCCGGCCTCCACGCCTCCGGCGCCGAGTGGCCAAGGTGGGCGGCGGATCCACCCCGGCTGTCCGAAGCCACACCGCCCTATTTAAAGGCCACCTCGACAGCGCTGCTCCCCTCCTCCCCTTGTTCGAAAACCCTAGCGCCCTCCCTCCTTTTCCTCACCGCCGAAGCTCACCGCCACCGCCTTCGTCCCGATCTTCGGCGAGAAATTCCCGGTGCTCCGGTGAGCCCCGACTCCTCCCTTCGAGCTCCCGAGCTGTGGAGTACCCGGTTTTAAGGCCGATAAACCCTTGTGTTCACTGTATCGATCCCTGGATCAATAGTCGATACACACAAGTACTTGATAACATAATCATGCCATACATCGTTTATTACAAATATCAGCCATACTTAGTCTTTAGTTCATACAAACCGGGCCTATTGGCCGAATTAAACAGCAGCGGAATAAAATACGGTGGATAGCCCATCAGTATGCTGAACCATAGGCAACAGACTGAGGAGAAACCCTACGCCTCGAAATCGCTGTCGCTATCGCCAGACTGGTAATCCTCCTCTTCGTCTGGCCACATAACAAGCCAGGTGAGTACATTGAATGTACTCGCAAGCACTCCGCCGGGGAGTTTAATACGGATATGGACATGCTTGGAATTTATCAAAAACATGGCTCTATCCTAAGTTTCATGTTGTGCGAGAAAGTAAGTTTGCATTGGAAATAAGTACATAGATGTAAAAGCGATTTTATCAAAAACATCTCGACGCAGCGAGATAAAGTATTTGCTCAAATCACTCAACCCGCTACAATGGGGAGTTCAATTTTGTGCTTTCCGCTACAATGGCAAAGCACAGTACTTGCCCGGTTCCACAGGGAGACGCTGCTCACCTCATACTTACGGGGTTCCCAATCACCCGGTTCCACTGGAAGACGCTGCTCACCTTGTACTTACGGGGATTCTAGGGTTTGCCCGAGTCCACGGGGAAACCCTTCTTCACACTTCCCGCTACAACGGGAACTTGGCAAACTGCCCTGCGAACACGACAGTTCGCGTCCTTAAACCCATAACCCAGAAACCTTTTTGGGGCTCAGAAAGCCAGACTACTTTAGTGTGGCCTAACCAAGTTCGTCCATGACCGTGGACACGGCTATTCGAACAGTTTTAACCCTCTGCAGAGGGTGGTACGGCTTTACCCACACGATGTAGGTCACCCTAGGCATACCGTGCACTGCATACTACCAGAGCTAGTACAACGAGACCCTTTGCCGGTGTGAACCCAGCCATGAACCCGTCCGAAGGACATGTCCCAAACCTAACTTGAGTCAGTAACATCGCTACAAGCAGGATGGTGTTCCAACTTTGTGGCGAACAATACCTCGCTTACTGCTGTCTTTGTTCTCTACAGGGGTTACACCACCCCATCTACACACTACTAACTGCCCACGGGTTCATGCTAGTTCAAGCCGGGTACTATGTCAAGTCCTTCCCACAAAGGACATGTGGCCGCACGGTAAGACTTGGCCAAACGGCACTTAAGATCGGTCCTTAAATGATCCAAGAAGGACTCCACACCACTCCCGTAAATGGGCAGTGAGAACCACGGCTGGCCTTACCTCGCTCTTTAACAACTCCCTCCATTCACCCTTCATTACCGACCCGGATCAAAACTTCTCCCTTTTTAGCTTGGTTCCACAGAACCATTTCCGGTAAAACATACCAACCCATGGCTATGCTACCTTCATACACCTCCGGACACGACGGTCTGCTTCTCAAAAGTTCACCGCATAAAATATGGGGTGTTGCTCTTTTCCTTTTGCTAAAACCCTAATTTTACTACGGCAGGGCTAAGCATGAATATATATATATATACACTACCCTAAGTTTTCCAATAAGATTTCCAGAATATATAATCCTTAGGGCTACAAGGGATTCAGGGTCGGACTAGGGTTTTCTACACATCGGTATAACTACACTACATAAAATAACGGTAATAGAATATAGCATGCATGTTTCGAAATCAAAATAGCATTTCGTAAACTTGGGTTACAACATGATCAAGGGCGGAGAGCTTGCCTGGCAGGTCTTGGCTCGGTTCCGGACGCGGGGATGCTTCGGGTTCTTCCTGGCGCACGTACCTCACACCGTCAACTACACGTTCGGAAAAACTTCGAATAAGAACCAAACGTTACAAGACAATCAACAAAGGTAACCATGCATGCTTGCTGATCTCAAGGTTTTTTGTCGGAGGAGATGATTGAGCTTGAGTATGCTTACCCACATAAAATATGCATGCAACCTAGGGTTATGAGGGTTAGGGTTTTTAAGTTGTAATGGCGTTCCTTTAATTGTTTGAACCATGCAATATGAGTAAGTGAGCCTATACATGCTTGAGTTCTGGATCCTAACATATTTTGAAAAGGCCTAACATGAGGGAAGTGACTTTAAGGAGAGTACAAATATACATGTATATAAGCACAAGCTCAACATTAGGGTTTCTAGGGTTTAATGCACGCCCTAGAATTTTTTTTTGTTGGATGATGCATCATGAGAATGAGCATGAGACTATGTGTAAGGTTCTAAATTACTAATGTTTAACATGCTGGAGTGCCCTAAGACTGAATACATTCCAAAAGGGATTTAAAAACATGTTTGAATTTGAAATGGGTACTGAACTGGGGCTGTACAGAGAGAAATAATGAGATTTTCGAAAAGTGTTCTATGTGAAAAAGGTGGGAAATTAAATTTGGAACAACTTTTATTTGGGAAATTTTCTGAGAATCGGCTCGGATCTGGGTGAACCGGTCGAACCAAGAGTGGACAATGTACTGGACCAGAGGGGAAAACCGGCCGGCTTAATTCAACAGGGGGGGGTGACGTGGAGAGAAGTCGGCGCCGGCTTCAGTAAATCCGACAATGGGCCTAGCGGCCTCTCGGGCCCACTAGCAGTGGCGAGGAGGCGGCGTACCGCTTCGGGACTGCGGGTCCTACCGGTCAGAAGCAGAGGAGAGTGGGGTGCGCACGGGGGAAAAGCTCCGGTGAGAAATCAGGGTTCCGGCGAAGCTCCGGTGGAAAGACGGCGAGCAATTACCACTAATCTAGGAGGAATTAGGGAAAATGGTTGCCACCTTTGGGTTCAGGAGCTTAGAGGGACTCCATTTTTACCACTGGGAAGCTTGCGTGCACTACTACAAATAAGGTCATCCGCTATACGTCATCACTGACGGGCGGAGAAAAACCCATCACGCTTCCCACATATCACTGACGGGCACAAGGAAAGAAGTCAGTAGTGACTATACAAGATGTGTCGCTTCGAATTATCACTGACGGGCAACAAGGGCGGCCGTCAGTAATGACATAAGCGGAAACACAAGATTTGACAGAAATACATCACTGACGGTCACACAGAAAGACCCGTCACATATGTAAACTATCATCTATGACGGTCGAATACTAGTACCCGTCAGTGATATTAAGGCGAATTATCACAGATGGTTACCGGTAGTACCCATCAGAGGTAATGACGACATCTCTGACGGGCACGTTCTCGCCCGTCTGTGATGACTTGGGCCATGATATTGACATGTGTCACTACTGACGGATCTTTTGTCCTGCCCGTCAGTGATGTGTATTTCCATTTCACTGATGGGCGGCTGTGTATCGCCCGTCAGCTCTGGTTGCTTATCGCTGACGGTTCCTTGCATGATGCCCGTCAGTGGTATGCTTTCCTTATTTATCCAGCCCAGGCGTGAAAAACTTTCTGTGCCCGCGCGTCCCAAGGACCAGCTGCGTGCGCCGCCGTCGCCAGCTAAACTGCTGCGGCCCGCGCGCAGCCCTATTATCTCCCGAAGGCCCTCTTCTCTCCAGCCCGGCCTCTTGATCCCTCTCTCAAAGAATTGCTAGCTACCCGGGCTCCTGATTCTCTCCTCCCCCCCTCTCAAAAGGCCAATTTTTCTCCTCCTCCAGTCCCCATCCCCCTCTCAAAGACCCCAGCTGCCTCCTTGTTAACATCCCTCTCCCCGAAGGCCCACGATATCCGTCGCTCCTAGCTCCTCTAGGGTTAATTTTGAATCTCTAACATGGTAAGTACTTTATTTTATTCGCCTGAGAGAAGAAATGGCTAATTTAATATATTTATTTTATGAAATTATGTTTATTTTGCCATAGGGATCGATTGATAGAAGTTGGATGTATGGAGATCGTGCCACACAGAGTTTCGTCACCGCTTTGAACGAGTTTCTTCGAGTCGCTCAAGAGGATATGGCGATTAAGGGAAAAGCGAAGATGTGTTGTCCATGTCGTAAATGTAGTTATATGCAAATGTTATCAACGACGGGAGAGTTGCAACTACATTTGTTGACGAAGGGTTTCATGGAAGGCTATACACGTTGGACATGTCATGGTGAAGAGAAAGAAGTTGCAAACCCGACAGAAGCGGTGGACCTCGTTGAGGATGAGCACGGCGTAGCTATCGAGGAAGAAGCTAATTCAGAATCTTTAGAGGATAGCATGGGGAATTTGAATGACATGTTGCATGATATGGAAGAAATGACTTCGACCCCGGAGAATGAAAGAGAGTTCGCAAAGTTTGTAAGATTGTTGGAAGACGCGAGAGTACCGTTGTTTGTTGGATGTAAACTCGAGCATACGCGGTTGTCCGTCTCGTTAGAACTTCTAAAGCTAAATGCAGCGTACAACTGGCCGGACACAAGTTTCACAAAATTATTAGAGCTCCTTTCCAACGTTCTCCCGGAGGGGAACGTCTTGCCTACAAGCACTTACAGGGCAAAGAAGGTTATATGCCCTCTCGGATTGGACGTTGAAAAATTCCATGCGTGTCCAAACGACTGCATCTTGTACCGCAGAGAGTACGTAGACCTACGAAGATGTCCGGTGTGCAAGACATCCCGGTACAAGCGTATTGCAAACCAGCTCGATTGTGACGAGGACGATGATGAAGTGAAGGGCCCCCCTGCGAAGGTTTGCTGGTATCTTCCTGTTCTTCCCCGTTTGAAGCGGTTTTTTGCCAACAAGAAAGATGCAAAACGAATGCGTTGGCATAAGGAGGGTCGAATTGAAGATGGAATCCTGAGGCACCCTGCCGATGCATGCCAATGGAGGGCAGTGGACGATGCATTTCCAGATTTTGGGGAGGAGGCGAGAAACATGAGGTTTGGGATGAGTACAGACGGGATCAATCCATTCGGCAACATGAGTAGCAGACACAGCACATGGCCAGTCCTTCTATGGATGTACAACCTTCCTCCATGGCTGTCGGTGAAGCGCAAGTATATACACCTCTCCATACTCATCCAAGGGCCGAAACAACCTGGAAACGATATTGACGTGTACATGCAGCCAATGAAGGAGGAACTAGAGACACTCTGGCACCAGGGGGCCGAGGTTTGGGACGCTGATAAAGTAGAGTATTTCCAGCTACGAGCTATGTTGTTCACTACGGTCAATGACTATCCAGCGCTTGGAAACTCGTCTGGCCAGAGCGTGAAAGGATACGAAGCTTGTGTCTCGTGCCAAGAAGAGACTGCGAGTTCATTCTTACAGAACTCGAGGAAAATCGTGTATATGGGTCACCGACGGTGGCTGGCCAAAAACGATCCATGGAGGCAGTGCCCAATTAAGTTCAACGGAGAAGTGGAAAATCGTTCGAAGCCGGTGGAGAAGACCGGTGCACAGATATATGAGATTATCAAGGATATCGAAATTGTACCCAGAAAGACACAAGAGCTAAGACCGGGCATCTGGAAGAGGAAGTCGCTATTTTGGGACCTGCCTTACTGGCAAGTTCTACACACCCGTCACAATATTGATGTCATGCATGTCGAGAAAAATGTGTGCGACAGCTTGGTTGGTATTTTGCTGAACATTCCAGACAAGACAAAAGATGGTGTCAAGGCACGGCTTGACATGGAACAGATGGGTGTCAGACCAGAGCTGTGGTCCGAACAGATAACATCAAAGACAAATAAGGGTGATTTGAGAGTCAAGACGCGCCTACCTCCCGCCTGTTACACTCTGAGCAAAGCAGAGAAGAAGAGATTGTGCGAGTGTCTTGCTGGGGTCAAAGTTCCTTCCGGATATTCGGCAAACATAAAGAAACTTGTATCGATGAAGGACTTGAAATTAATTGGTATGAAATCTCATGATTGTCATGTGATGATGACACAGATCCTACCCATTGCAATTAGAGGCCTAATGGAGCCAGCAGTCCGCAAGACCGTCACCAACCTTTGTAGCTTTTTCAACACGATCTCTCAGAAGTCAATTAGCCCAGATCGCCTTCATAAACTTAAGCAAGAGATCGTCGTGACCATCTGTGAACTAGAGATGTACTTCCCTCCTACATTCTTCGATATCATGGTACATCTCATGATACATATCGCTCCGGAGATATTGAGCCTAGGCCCCGTGTTCCTACACAGCATGTATCCTTTCGAAAGATACATGGGCATTCTGAAGCGTTACGTTCGTAACAGATATCAGCCCGAAGGAAGCATTGTGCAAGGCTACGCTGCTGAAGAGTGTGTCGAGTTCTGCACAGATTACATGGCTGAACATCGACCTATAGGTGTGCCAAGTTCACGGCACTCGGGTAGACTCATTGGTGTCGGCACACTCGGAAGAAGACAGTACGATCCTTTACGTACCGATCAATCAACTGACTTCCATAGAGCACATTTCGTGGTCTTGCAACACCTGTCAGTGGTTGGGCCTTATATAGAGATGCACCAGTAACTGTTGTGCAAAGAAAACCCTAATAGAGGACTTTATTGGATCACAAAGATGCACAACGCGCAATTTTGCCGTTGGCTAAAGGACTGCTGGTACGGAAGGGAACCGACATGTGAAGAAGAAATAATCATCAAATGGTTGGCAAGAGAACCCATGACAAACATCGTGACATGGCAAGGGTATGATATCAACGGATACACATTCTATACAGAGGCCCAAGACCGGAAAAGCACATATCAAAACTCCGGGGTGACGATAGAAGCTAAAAGTAGTATTGATGGCCCGAAATGCAGGTACTACGGCATCATCGAAGAGATTTGGGAACTTGACTACACCGTGACCAAGGTCCCGGTGTTTCGTTGCCGATGGGTGCACCTGAAGGACGTCTGTGTTGAAGATCAGAACTTCACCACGGTGAATCTTCGGAGTGTCGGGTCCAAAGAGGAACCATTTATATTGGCTAAACAGGTTGCGCAAGTGTTCTACGTACTGGATCCATCTAATAAGAAGCGCCACGTTGTAAGAAAAGGAAAAAGGAGTATCGTTGGAGTGGATGGTGTAGTGGACGAAGAAGACTACGACCAATTCGATGATCCGGATACCGAAGATGAAGATGAGAAGACAAAGAAAAAGATGAAACGTCATACTGATAACAGTGCCAAGCCGTACGTACGTACTGATCATAACGAAGGACTGACATATCAAGGGAAGAAGCTAGTCGATGACGATGACGAGAACGACGGAACTTAATATAAGTGTTGTCATTTATGTGATGTAGATATGTAAATATATATGTGTGATCGAGATAACTGTTGTCATTTATGTGATGTAGATATAGATATATATATATGTGTGATATAAGTGTTGTCATTTATATAGATATGCAATTTTGATTATGTTGGAAGCCCAGCAAGTGATGAATCCTTTACACTTAGCAAGCATTTGGTTGGATGGATGGAAGTTGGATGAATCAATGTTTTGTAATTGGTTGGATGCATGGATGGAAGTTGGATGGATTGCTATGGTTACCATTTGTATGAGATGGTGATCAGATTACCCACCTGAGTCTCAGGTGACAAACTCAAGCTATCCACCTGAGTCTCAGGTGACAAACTCAAGCTATCCACCTGAGTCTTAGAGTCTGGAAACACTAAGATGAAGTCAACACTGACGGGCAGACAAAACTACCCGTCAATGTTATATATCAGTGACGGTCACCACAAAATGTGCCCGTCAGTGTTAAGAGTCATCACTGATGGGCAAACAATAGAGACCCGTCACTTATATTTATGAGTGATGGTCCCCAAAACAGGGCCCGTCATTGGTAACTATCATCAGTGACGGGCCAAGACGGGACGCCCGTCAGTGGTAACGCTTTCACCGCTGGTACCACACAAGTTTAGTCCCACCTCGCCGAGCGAGCAGCGCGCGCACTAGCTTAAAAGGGCAGCTGCGTCTCCGGCTTTCGAATTCCTTACAAGCTTCACTGATACCTCGAGCCACCGCTGGTCCCCTGCGCGGCCTGGGCTCGTGGGCCTGGGCGCTGTGCTCGGGATAGGCCTCTAGCCGGTCCCCTGCGCGGCCTGAGCTCGTGGGCCTGGGCGCTGTGCTCGGGATAGGCTGGTGTTCTCAAATTTTTTACTTTTTATATAATTTGTTCACTTCTATTTTCCATAAAAAACCAAAAACTAAAATATTTTCCTCCTTTAAGCATTATATGATTGCCTTGCTTGGCAACAGATTCGGCCATGTTGAGTGCAATTCACACATTATTCCAGAGCAATTCACATATTATGATGAATGGCTTGTCCATGAGAGAAAAAAGGGTGGAGTTTAGGTGAAAATGGAGCTAGGTTGCCCCATAGATAGCATAGCCAACAGTTCTTACTTAGCAAATATGACTGCCTTGCCCATATAAAAGTAAAAAAAATGAGGGCACACCAGCCTATCCCGAGCACAGCGCCCAGGCCCACGAGCCCAGGCCGCGCAGGGGACCGGCCAGAGGCCTATCCCAAGCACAGCGCCCAGGCCCACGAGCCCAGGCCGCGCAGGGGACCAGCGGTGGCTCGAGGTATCAGTGAAGCTTGTAAGGAATTCGAAAGCCGGAGACGCAGCTGCCCTTTTAAGCTAGTGCGCGCGCTGCTCGCTCGGCGAGGTGGGACTAAACTTGTGCGGTACCAGCGGTGAAAGCGTTACCACTGACGGGCGTCCCGTCTTGGCCCGTCACTGATGATAATTTACCAATGACGGGCCTTATTTGGTGACCGTCACTCATAAATACAAGTGACGGCTCGGTATTGTTTGCCCGTCAGTGATGACATCGTCAACACTAACGGTCTTTTATATGATGCCCGTCAGTGGTATATAACATTGACGGGTCGGTATTGTTTGCCCGTCAGTGATGAGTGTGTTCTATATATAAGACTCGACACTTAGAAAAAATTTCGTGCCCGCGCGTCCGTTCAAGCCTGGACCAGCAGCGAGCCCTAGTCGCCTCCGCCGAACTAGCCGCCGCCGCCGCCGACGGATCTGCACTGCTCCGCGCCCGCTCCATGGATCCCACCGCCACCTGCTCCATTCCCGCTGCCGTCGGGGCCGCCTCCACCGCGGCCACCGGCGCCGAGGTCGCCTCCACCGCACAAGCCACCGCCACCGAGGTCGCCTCCGCCGCGGCCACCGCCACCGAGGTCGCCTCCGCTGCGGCCACCTTCGCCAAGGTCGCCGCCACCGATGAAGCCGCTGCCGCCGCCTCCTCCTCCTCGCACTCCGGCGCCTCCACCTCTCCCTCCAACTCCGGCATGCCCGGGTAAGTCAAAATATATATATGCACACAATGTTCTTCCATTTTCGAAGTTGACAGGAACGCTCTGAGAATGTTGGTGATCTGTTGATAACTTGTAAGTCTGTAAAGAAATCAGAATATTTGACATGAAGCAACAATAGAGATAATGTTAGTATCGTGGCAAGATCTAAATAATATGGCAGCATATGATCTTTGGCATGCTTGCCTTCGATAATTTTGAAGCAGTCTCACATGTTAACGGATACACAATAGCTTAGGATGGGATTAACGATGCATCTCTTCATTCTCTTGTATTGGTCATGGATGTTGATTATCAGATTGTTCTATGCTCTTAAGTACCATGAAAAGGAGGCAGATTGGTGTATCAGATTGTTCTATCTCTTAAGTAGTGCTATCTAAATTGAATTGGCTCATTTTTGTGAAAAAACTCAGTGGCAGAGGAACATATGAACTAGAGCATGCAAATAATAAAGATCTCTTGTGTTTCATCCTTTAGTTATTTCAAGTGCATGTGTAGTCGATTGCTTGATGATCCTCAATCATGCAATTTTAATAAATCCAATGTCCTTAATTCTGTGATAACTTGTTTGAGGAAAGGTTTGAGAAGGGTATAATGCCTTATCTCCACTGTTGCCTTATCTTTGACCTTTTAGACTTTGACAAAAGTATTCTTTTGCAAAATAAAACTATGGAGGCATTTTAGTATAGGAGAAAATAAAACTACTTATAAGAACTTGAAGCCACCACAACGTACCCTCTACTTCTCTTGTGTACGTCTTGATGTGATTAGTAGGTGTTACAAATTGAAGATCTAAACTTTTAATAAATCATAATTTCCATAGTGGACAGTGTTCTTATTTAATTCAATTAGCTTTATTATAAACATATTAGGTCTTTATTTAATCTAGTTCATATATTTACGTAAAAAAGAGGCTCTGGACCGTTCAATCCTGGGGATGAGGTCGAGGCCGAAGTTGTAACGGCACCAAGAAGGCAGCGCAAACCAAGAACGGGGAACAAGCTGTCGACGCAGACCTTAGTTATCACGGGGGTCGACCCCGACACAGGCGCACCACGTGAACCAACGAGCTCGGCATCGAAATTCAACAACACCTGTGGGGTGCTCGTACGGGAGAACATCCTGATCACTACTCCCGAATGGAACTAGGTGCCCCGGTCAGAGATAGATGCCTTGTTGACTTCGCTGTTTAACCTGTTCGAGGTCCCGGAGCACCTGAAGGAGACGGTGAAGCACCACGCGGAGATAACGATGTGTAATGCTCACAAGAACTGGAGACACACTGCGACCAAGGAGTACGTGATGAAAAACCGCCATACGGGAAGAAGATGGTCGAAAGTAACTGATGAGCAGTGGGACCAATTTGTCGCCTCGAGGAGCACTGACGAGTTCAAGGCCAAGAGTGAGAAGAACAAGGAGCTGCGAAGGAGGAATAAATTCAACCACAGAGTTGGCAGCCGCGGGTACGCCGGGATAAAGAGTAAATGGGAAAGAGAAGATGCTGCACTACGAGCGGCTGGGAAACCAGTTCCTTTCGAGGAAATATCGGAGCCTCGCGCCAGAAACTGGGCCAGGGGTCACACGAAAGTGAACCCGACGATGGGGCATGTGACGTTCCCCACCGAGGAGGTCCAGGCGGTGTCCAATCGATTGGTACTCACTCGACCTGTCCTATCAATCCATCGTAAATAACTTGTTTCCTAAACGCTCGGTAGTGAAATATGATACGTCTCTATTGCAGGTACAGTTGAGCCAGCAGGAATCCTCTCAAGATTCCATACATTCCGAGAGGTGGCAAACACCTCTACCGGTTGCTCTGGGAAACCCAGAGAAAACTGGGCGTATACGAGGTGTCGGTATAGCCGCTTCATGGGATAGAATCTTTCCCAAATCACCTGATGCCGCCCGCCAAAGGAAGAGGAACAGGCACGACGCTTTAATGGAAGCGATGATGGAGAAGGCGAGAGAGGCGGCGAGACAGGAGATCAGCGAGGATTTCCTGAGACGGTCGGAAGAGGTGGCACGAGAGGCGGCAAGACAGGAGTTCGCAAGGCTTTATGGGGATCTGCCACCCACGCATCGTGCACCGAACGTTCCTGGAGGGAGCAGTTGTGCCTCTACCAACGCGGCCACCTCCGATGGGGTAGCTACATCGTATCAGTACGATACCCTAAATGTAAGTTCATGGCACTTAGTAGAATCTTTCATACACATCTTATGTTTCAAACACTACTCTAATGGCCGAGAACCAACCTTTAACTGTTTCACAGGTGCAGGTGCCCATGAAATGCCGATTGGTTTATCCTGTGCCGGGCGCCAATGTTACCGTCGCACACGGCCTACTGATGCCAGCTTCTTCGGGGGCCCTGACGCACCATCAGATAACATCGCCGGACATGGTGAAGGTACAGGTGGATAGGGTAGTTGCCGAGTTCGGTGCCATGACTGTCCCTGTACCTCCTGAAGAGGATGCGACCATGCTAGGACAATGCCTGATGACCTTCATCCAGTGGCCGAAGGCTCAAGTGATTGTAGAAGGGGCCTCGACTCGTGCATCTCCGGCCAGCGCCTCTCCATCAACCCGGATATCTCCTTTGGCCTTGAGCCAAACACATCTGTCATTCGACCGGAGAGACGAAGACTCGATGCCAGCCCATGAGGGACCGGAGGCAGGTGCCACTCCAATGGAAGTTGATCCGCCACTTATCGATGCACCCGAGCCGCCGAGAAAAGAAAGACGCACCAAGCATAGGCAGGACCCAAAGAATGCCGTACCGCCAGCGGAGCCCGTCAGTGCGCAAGGTGCCATGAAGACTTTATCTCCAGGCACACTTCACGACGCAATGAAGGAGGCATTTGCTGGCCCTACGCCTAAGGAAAACATAATACGTACGGAGAGTGATCCAACTGCGGCCCAAAAGGCTCCAAAGAGAAGGAACACCAAACGGGGCGGCACAGCAAAGAGGTTAGCAAAACAAGATAGCGCCGCTAAGTCCCTGTCCTACGCGTCAACTCCTGAAGTACGACAGAAAGCAAGGGCAGACAGCTACATCCCCGGTCAGCCGCTCCTCCTGGACGATGAAATACAAACTTTGGGAGCCGAGGCAAAACTACTGCATGATATGATCGTGCTACACTCGAGTCAACCGGAGCGATTTGTGTCCTTCATCAAAGTCGAAGTACCAGAAAGTTACCACTTTTATCGAGAGTTTGACAGTCCTTCATTCAACATCGACTTTGAAGCCATCTGGAGCATGTATAACCTGAAGAGACTAGACACCGCGCTAATGAGGGTCTGGACACTCTGGCAATCTAAAGAGGCCAGGCGTAACAAAGCGAGCATTGGGTTCATCGATCCGTGCATCTTGCACGACCGCCAAATCGACGAAGCATTTGAGTCGGTCGTTGATTTCATCTCCGAGGCATGGCTCGTGCAAAGGGACAGTGAATTGCTAATCGTGCCGTATAACCCTCCGTGAGTTCTTTACTAATTGCGTCAATTTTGTGTTCAAGCACTTAATTAAATAGCTACGTGTGTTTACATGCATCTCATCTGGTCTATGTAGCGACCATTGGGTCCTTCTCGTGATAGTCGTACCTTGGAACAAGGTCTTCTACCTTGATTCTCTCAAGCGCGGAGAAGGACTACCCCCTAGGACTTCTCCAAGATTCGGCAGAGCATTGACGAGGCGTACGCCAAATTTAGGGCAATGGGAGGGACGGCGCGCTGGAAAAAGTCAAATCCTAGGCTCAGCCACGCGTTTGACTTCCCGTGCAAGCAGCAGCCGGCGAATAGCGTGACATGTGGGTTTTATGTGTGCGCGCACATGGACGCGATGGTTCGTCGCTGGAACCCACTATCTAGTGAAAAAGACTTCAAGGACTACCTGGCTCTCGACTACGACTACTTACGAGATCAATGCCGCATGAGAGATGTCTTTGCATACTTCTTGAACCAGTATGTTGTCCGGCCAGGCGGTGAATTTTACGCCGGCGTAGAGCTGCCTCCCACCTCCGGAAAATGTTGACTTATTGATAACTTAGTTCGTATTTGTATACTCTATTCTCTTCAATGCAACTTGAATTTCATTTTGATTTGTAACTCTGTTCTCTTCAATGCCGCATGAGAGATGTGCATGTTTGCATTTCGATTTGTGAATTTCAGATATTTCTGAATGTGTTCTAAATGTGATGCTATGTGATGTACGTTGTTATTTCAAATATTTGTGATGTGTATACTTTGTGCCTGTGCCTCGCAGCTGGGGCTGCTGAGAGGCTGTGTAGCTAGGGGGCTGCATAGCTGGGAATTTTTTTAAGCATGGCTAGCAAATCCTGAGGCTAGCCAGCAAAATAGGTTTATGAAAAGGATCATCACTGACGGGCGCATATACAAAACAGTCAGTAATAACAATAATCACTGACGGGCAACATTAAAGAACCGTCAAAGGTAAAACTCATCACTGACGGGCAACTTTAAACATCCGTCAAAGCTAAGAGTCATCACTGACGGGCACCGGTAAAATGCCCGTCAGTGATAACTTCTATCTCTGACTGGTCGGCTACTAGTAGCCGTCAAAGGTAGGAGTTATCACTGACGGACATACGTAACCTACCCGTCATAGATGCGTTCTACAGTTCGCTCATGTCATCCTCTCCATCGGTTAGTGCTGACGGGTCCCAAATTTCCGCTCGTCAGAGATAATTTGCTATCTCTGACGGTTGCTCCACCCGTCAGTGGTAATTTGTGTTACCACTGACCATTAGTTGCTGACGGGACGGTTACCCGTCACTGATAAACGTTTTCCGCCCGTCAGTGTTGACATTTTATGTAGCAGTGGTGGTTGCTGGTATGGAAGGGAGGTGGTGTCCAGCGGAGTTTGGTGATGGCGCTCGGTGCTGGAGAAGAAAAAGGAAGCTTGGGGCTTGAGCGGAGCTTGACTAAGAAGAAGCTTGGAAGAAAGGGGTTGGTGTGAGGAAGAACGAGCTCGGGGCGCCTTTCTTATAACTGCGGGCGAGGACCGAGCACTGGTTGCTGGACCCGGACGCGTACCTCGCCAGAGACCATGTCGGGCGACGTGGTACTGCGGGGGTGGCGAAGGACGGCCGAGGCGTGGACTTGGCTCAGGAGCGATAGAGGGCCACTCAGCGCAACAGAGGGGAGTTGACGCGGGGGGGTCGGCATGCCGGGGCGTGGCGCGCGTGTCCAGAGCGCGGCCAGCGGGTTCCTGAGTGGCATGGCTATGCCAAAGAGGACTTCTGTTCGTGCCAAGGAGAGGTGCATTGCCAGACTTTGATGCTAAGGAGACCAGAGAGGACAATGGGCGGTGGAGTTGGCATAGGGTTGCGCAGAGGTGGTCTGCCATGGCTTGCCAACACCGGCATGAAATGGCCTTAGGGTTGACGACTGTGGAGCTATAGTTTCTTGAGTGAGCCAGATGGATGAGACAAGTGCCAGGAGATGGTAAATGCTCTGGTAGGCAGTTGAGAGCAAAGTGGTTGGGAGTTGAACTCAAAATCAATGGAAGAAAGGGTTTCATGCCAGGTGCTCAATGGCTGCCTTGGCTATAATTTGTACTGGAGGTAAGTAGGTTTTTACATAAATGGAACAAGGTTACTGAGATGAGCTATGTGGAATTTTTCTGGAATTTTCTGGGCAAGAATCAAAGGGGTTGCAGTTCAAAGGGGAATTTGATCAAATTTGAATTTTGAATGTAATTCAAAATTTTTGAACTGGACTTTCAAATTTTATTTTATAACTTGGTGAAGAAAAGACTCAAGAAGCTACTGGTGTTTTTCTAGACATTTTGGAGAAACTAAAATGCATGTGATAACACCTTTTTAATTTCTGGATGCAAGAAAACCTAATTAGGGTTTTAGGACGACATGTGGGATTTTAGGGTTTCGGACGAAGGCAAGGTTGTGGTAGGGTACGGAAGGGTTCGATAACATGTTTTGGGTGGTTGGAAACAAATTTGGGCAGGTTGCCACTTAGGGTTAGGGTTTTAGGGCGTCGTGCATAAACAGTGCGTGTGTCCGATTAGGGTTAGGTTTTAGGGATGCACATGTGATGACGGGTGGCAACCCGGGTTCGTTGCGTGATGGTGCAACGTAACTCATGTGCTCCCCATGAGATGACATGCGATGATAACTCAAAATCCAACATGCATGGCTTTAGCTTAAGAGCATATACGCATATACGCGCTTAGGGTTTTGGGTTCTCGGGAAAACCCGATTAGAAAAACAGGGTGTGACACGAGCACACCCGCATACTTCCTCACCTCCCCCTCCTCTCCATTCAGCAGGTCCGAGCCCCGAGCGTCCTCGCCGCCTTCTTCTTACCCGAGCACGGCCGTAACTCCGGCGAGCTCACGCGACCGCTTTGGTGGACCTCGAGCTCCATCTTCTAGTTCCCGAGCTTCGCCTCCTCCTCTCTAATCTCCCTCTGCCTTCCCCCTTGCACATCCGAGTTAGGAAGCTCGTCGCCGACGACACCCGACGCTCTCTGCCGCTCCTCACCGTCGCTAGCGACCTCCCGAGCTCCTCCGTCCTCCCCGAGCACTGCATCGACCTCGGGGTGAGCTTCTCTCCCTTTTCCTGTCCTCGGCTGAGCCTGCCGAACCCCGTAGCCTCCCCGAGCTCTCTCTGGCGAGCTTCCGGCGAAGCTCCGCCGTGCCGAGTGCCATCGGCCACCTCCAGAGAGAGAGAAGGGTAGGCCGCGTGGCGGTCTCCGATTGGTCCCTAGAGCCCAGTCAGCAGCTGACTGGGATTTCTTTACCCAGTCAGCACTGACTCGGGGGCCCCACCTGTAAGCCAGTCACGTTAAAGATTGGGAAATCTGTGTAGCATCTCGGGTGCACTTAGCATTTAGGGTTTCGTAGGCAGAGAAGGGATTAGGGTTAGGGTTTTGTATAAAATTGAAACGGCGATAACTTTTGATCCGTAGCTCGGATTTTAGCAAATTTTATATCGTTGGAAAGCTTATGAAATTTCCTACGATTTGGCTGGAACAAAACTTTAAAATTTGGAATGTAAATCCAGATCCACTTGAGTTTGAATTAAATCACCCCTATTCGTATGATATTTTCGATAGCTCATAACTTGATGAATATAACCCTAAATTTAGTGATTTCAGTTGCGTTAGGATCATATCGCAGTACACTTTCATAACACCAACACTTTATAACATTATCATTCACTGTAAATAGTAATCTCCACCATAGCTAACAACCAAGTAAAATGACATGCATATAGTATTAGGGTTGTAGCACAACTTCAACCTATTCCACTAGGAAACTCTTGTTACAGCAGGTTTCTAACCTTCTTAGATCACATGTGTAATGCATATCCAGCTTTTATCATCATGCATCCATGCTGAATCTCATTGCTTTCTTTACCGTTTCCTTTTCTGGTTCTTCGTATTGTTTATAAAAGAGCCCGAAGAAGAAGAACACCCGGCTTACGACTCCACGCAAGATCCGGAACCGTGTGACCAAGGCAAGCAGAGCTTGTTGCATTTTTACCTTCCGTACTCATGTGTGCTTATGTGTGGATGTTTACTTGAATATCATATGCGAGGTTGAGCACACTAGCATGTGTAGGATGTACCTTATGTTGATAACATCTTATTGCCCTTCAACCAAATTGTTTAAGTGAGTTGGGAGAGCCGAGGGCATGCACAATGGGTATGGTTGGTGTTAATTGAAGTTTGAAGGTGACCCAGGAGTAAGTAGAGTTTTGTCGTCACACCAACCTTATTTCAGCGTGTCACTTCCCTTATCACCGCGGGAACGTTAGCGGGAACCACCACTGAGGCATAGTTGAGGTAAGTCTCCGTGCCCCTTGGAGGCTCGCTACCTCCAAGTGGTTATGCATTCACTATACCTGTAGTGGTCGAGTTGCCGGTATCGATCCGAGAGATTGAATAAAAATGTGTATGTGTTGGATCAATTTGGATTTGAAATATGGGCTGCCCCAATTGATTTGGAATTGGTTAAATGGATCTTGTGGTGATTTGACATTGATATGTATGTAACCTGATTAGCATGTTACCTACCTTGTCCTCGCTTCACACTGTTTATGCTATGTTCTTAATTCTGTATCTTGTTACTCTGAGAAGCATCATGTTTATTCCTGCTGTAGTAAATCCATGCGTAGGACATTTAATCAAGCACGAATAAGTCTTGCGAGTACTCTTGTACTCACCTAGGTTATCCCTAGAGCTTGCAGGTGAGCCGGTGGTCGAGGACTTTTTCGACGACGCTTGAAATTGTGGTTTCCTCGGTAGTGTTCGACTCATGGGGTTCTTGTGGGAATGTTTTGGACAGCGGTTGATGCGCCGCTGTGGGTCTTGTTTATTTCATCCGCTGCTACTCGTTTCACTTTATGGATTCGACTAAAACTTTCGGTTATAGCCGAGTGATGTAATCTTTTGTTCCCAAGGTGGACAGCTAGTATTATTATCTTATTGTAGTAGTTCGTGTGATGATATCCTTGCTGTCCAACATATGCCCGCACCTCCCGTCTGTCATGCGTGTATGTTGAATGGGGAGTGTGGTTGGATGCATATGGAGGAACCGGTTATTTTACTTCGATTCAAGTGAAGTGCAAAGTGAAGGCACGGTCCATTGCCAAAGTGAGTCATACGCATTGTGGCGTATGTTTTTGGATTCGTGATCCCTCAATCAGGCCGTGGTGAGTCATACGCATCGTGTCGTATGCATATCGCACGGGGCGAGGGTGGGCCATAGTCCGTCGCAGGTAGCGGCTATGGTCACCGTCTTCACTTGTTGTGAATTCCTTGAATCGGTCTAAAATATCGGGTCCCTCACAGCTTTCCAATTAGGCTTGCCTAGTTATCCAATCCAAATCGTGAAGATCGGGAGCCACCGTATCAACTTGGTATCAGAGCTCTAGGTTGACACGATTGGATTTGTATCCCCTCTTTTCTCTACCCCCAATTGCTAGCTTTGTTTTGGTTTTTCTTGCCTATTTTGAAAACCCCACAAAAAGAGCCCGATTTGAAATCTTGATGCAATTCGGAGTTTTGGGTGAGCTTTGGTTGGTTTTGATCATTAGATCGTTGTTATACTTGTTGATCTAACCTCCTATTGCGTTGCCTAGGCCTATTTTTCCAATCTCCTCTCCGATCTGTGGTTTTTTGGTCCGCCCCTGTTCAGATTTGGCATGTTCCAGCACACTTGAAGTATCCGGCCCTCAAGCCCAGAGTCTTCGGCCTGCGGCAGCTGACTTTCGCTGCTCTCGGGAGGTAACCTAGAGTATCCGGAAAACTTACCCTGGAATCTCCGAGCCCACCCGGAGTGTCCGAGCAGTCTACCCCGGAATCTCCGGACAGTGCAGTTACAGACTGCATCGAGCAAGGTACAATCTTCGGCAAGTCCTTCTTCCTTGCATTTCTTTATGAGCCATTCTACCCTTTTGCGTATACCTTGAACCTATGAAGACTAGCTCATCGATGATTGCTTGGACTTTACGCACTTGATACTACCTAGAGTACCCCGAGCAAAATTGTAAGTGCTAGTTGTTCTTGTAGGTCTTGGCACAAAGAAAGAAAAGGAAGGAAAAAGTATTAAAAAAAGGACAAAAAAAGAGAAGAAAGAAAGTACCTTATCTTCTGTAGGAAAGCGCAAAAACTCGAAAGGCTCCAAGTAGGCAAGTGGTACAAGTGTGCAAATCTTTAACCCTACTTTTGCAATCGAGCTAGCATTTTTCTTTGTATTTGTGTAACGCGAGCTCATAGTCTTCACTAGGAACATCTTGTACTAGCTCACTTTCTTGGTTGCACAAATCCCAATATCGTTGTGTGTGAGTTGTTTTGTGCTTCGCTTATATCCTTTGAGATCAACTCTTATTGCATTGTTTCATTGTGGATTATTACTAATCATTGCAAAATCTCAATATTCCATTTTGCTTAGTATATTGTGCTAATCCTTTTCGAGATCCACTAAAAGCTTTGTTTGAGTTAGTGCCTTGGGACTTGGAACTTTTTCGACCTACTCTTGAGGATCACCTTTACCCTCCACGGCCCTCCGATCCTTCAATCCAAGGAGGCAAGGACTTCGGTGGTAAGTGAGGTGAGAGAGTCCCAAAAATTACAGGTATTCCACATATATTGTTGTTTCGCTAACCATGTCCAGGGAAGGATCACACAGAGCGAGTGGTAATGAAGATTGTGTGACTCGAGGGCAACACTTGGCCCTCCAATGGAGCCTCCGCGACACTGTGGACAATTTGAGGCACGATATGACCCGACAAATGGAATCTATGAAGACAAGCATTGCGTAGGAAGTTGTTCACGCACTTCGAGGCCAAATTCCAGAGGCAGAGATTGATGAAGAAGAGCCTCTTGATGAGACCGATGCCGAGATGGCGACACGGCGTGCGCAAGCTTGAGGAACCGCAAGACACCGAGCCCCACTCACCTCGCCCAGAGCTCGAGCTCCAACTCATGGACCCCACAATCCAGGGCGATCAAGGAGCCACCATGGGCGTGATGATAATGAAGGAAGTGCATCAGAGGGAGGATCAAGCTTTCATCAGCCAAGCGAACCGAGATATCCAAGACATCCAGAAAGAGCCCCAGGGATTCGAAGATGGAATTACCATGATGAAGGTACAGACCATCGGCAGAGGGGACAACAAGGAGATGGGGAGGAAAAGTTTGGCAAGCACAAGTTCACAATGCCTAAGTTCTCCGATGATGCCATGGATCCCGAAGAGTACCTCACATGGGAGCTCAAGGTGAACAAGGTCTTCCGGATGCACAATTACTCCGAAGAGAAGAAGGTCGCCATGGCCTCCCTTGAGTTCGATGGATATGCCCTCATTTGGTGGGAGCAAGTGCAGAATCAACGAGGTGACCATAGGGAACCACCAGTCATGTCTTGGACAGAGATGAAGAGAGAAATACGGGACCACTTTGTGCCCAAGTACTACAAGCGAGATCTCTTCAAGAAACTTCAAAATCTCAAACAAGACAGTCGGATAGTTGAAGAATACTTCAAGGAAATGGAGACCGCCTTGATCCGAGCAAATGTCCAAGAGACCGAAGAGCAAACGATGGCACCATTCTTGGCTGGATTGAGCTGCCCAATTAAGCGCATCGTCGACTATTAGCCCTACAACACAGTTGTGGAGTTAGTGCATCAAGCTATCAAGGCAGAGCGCCAGGTGCAAGAGGATGCTCGCTACTCCAAATCCTCGGCGTATACCTCACGCCCCACCCCCTACACCTCGCGCCCCACGGCGGTTGCTCCTCACCCCACTCCAAGTGCAAGGGTTGCTCTGAGAGCTACATCAACTGAGACCGAAAGTCAAGTAGGAGGTGGAAGTACAAGTGTGCGCCAATGGTCAAACAAAAGTCGTCCTACCACCTCCTCCTCAAAGGGTGCCCCGGCTCAAAGCCATGTTTCTTCTATGGCTTCCATGGGCAAGATTCGTGACATTGTATACTTCAAGTGCCAAGGGCGTGGTCATATGCAAAGAGAGTGCCCCAATGCACGTGTTATGTTGATCACTAAAGAACGCGAGTATGAGTCTGCGAGCGAGGGCGAGATTGATGCCATCCATGAAGTAGCCAGGATTGAGCAAGAAGGAGAATATGAAGATGGACAAGAGTGAATCTATTGCGAGACCGAGTCGGGTCCATCCCTCGTCGTCACCAAGAAGGTCCTCACTATCCAACTTCAAGTGAGCCTGAACAATGGTGAAACCTGTTCCAAACCAAAGCCGCAATCGACGGCAAAACCATCAAAGTCATAATCGATGGAGGAAGTTGTCACAATTTGGCAAGTCAAGAGCTATGTTCCAAACTCAACCTGAAGTATAAGAAGCATCCCCGTCCCTACCACGTGCAGTGGCTGAGCAATAGTGGCACCATCAAGATACAACACATGGTGCAAGTCTCCTTCAAGATTGGAGCCTACCAGGACACGGTGGAGTGTGATGTGGTACCCATGACGGTGTGCCACCTTCTGTTGGGCCGTCCATGGCAGTACGACCGAGCGGCGCGCCACGACGGCCACACCAATGAGTACATCTTTCGATGGCACCATAAGGAGTATGTGCTTCGTCCCATGATGCCAAGCCAAATCATAGCCGACAATGCTCAAAAGTTGGCAAGGCTCCAGGAAGAAAAGAAGAGAAGTGAGCGAGAGAACACCACCTTGAGTGAATTCCACAAACCGGTGAGCGAGAGCCACAAGCCCAAAATGAGAGAAAAGAGCAAGGAAGAGAGTAGAGGCTTAGTGATGCTAGCCACCAAATCCGAGATGAGAGGAGTGAGGAATGACCCCCCCTACACTACACTTTCTACTTGTGTACAAAGATGTAGTTGCTTTGACTAAAGACTCACCCCCACTTCCTCTAGCTATGTCTCGTGTTTTGCAGGAATTCGAGGACGTCTTCCCCGATGAGGTCCTGGTGGGGCTTCCACCCATTCGAGGCATCAAGCACCGCATCGACCTCACTCCGAGAGTGCCACTCCCCAACCGGCCACCTTACCGCGCCAACCCCGAGGAGACCAAGGAAATTCAATGTCAAGTACAGGAGCTACTTGACAAGGGGTATGTTCACGAAAGCTTAAGTCCTTGCGCCGTCCCTGTCATTCTTGTCCCCAAAAAGGACGGTTCTTGGCGCATGTGTGCTGATTGCCGAGCCATTAATAATATCACCGTGTGTTATCGCCATCCCATTCCTCGTTTAGATGACATGCTTGATTTGAAGAGTGGCTATCACCAAATAAGGATGAGTGAAGGAGATGAGTGGAAAACTGTTTTCAAAACTAAGTTTGGTTTGTATGAGTGGCTTGTCATGCCTTTTGATTTATCCAATGCTCCCAGTACTTTCATGCGCTTGATGAATCATGTCTTACGCCAATTTATTGGTAAATTTGTGGTAGTCTACTTTGATGACATTCTCATATATAGTAGAACTCTGCATGATCATGTTGTCCACATTAAGCAAGTCCTACTAGTGGTAAGGAATGAACGCTTGTTTGCAAACCTTGAGAAATGCACTTTCTGTACGGAGAAACTTGTGTTTTTAGGCTTTCTTGTTTCAACTCGTGGCATAGAGGTAGATGAGTCCAAAATTGAAGCAATTAAAAATTGGCCTACCCCTACCAATGTGAGTCAAGTGCGTAGTTTTCATGGCCTAGCAAGTTTTTACCATTGATTTGTCAAAGATTTTAGTGCTATTGCTTCCCCTTTGAATGAATTGATTAGAAAGAATATTCCTTTTGTATGGGGGCAATCTCAAGAAAATGTTTTTCAAGAACTTAAGAAATGCTTAACGGAGGCACCCATGCTTGTTTTACCGGATTTGACTAGAACCTTTGAAGTTGAATGTGATGCTAGTGGGATCGGTATAGGGGGTGTTCTCATGCAAGGAGGTAATCCGGTCGCTTATTTTAGTGAAAAATTGAATGGAGCTCAACTCAATTATCCGGTTTATGATAAAGAATTGTATGCTATGGTTCGTGTTCTAGAAGTATGGCAACACTATCTTTGGCCAAAAGAATTTGTTATTCATTCCGATCATGAATCTTTAAAATATCTTAAGGGCCAAGCTAAATTGAACCGAAGACATGCAAAATGGGTTGAATTTATTAAAACATTTCCCTATGTAGTCAAATACAAAAAGGGTAAAGAAAATGTTGTGGCGGACGCTCTTTCCCGCAAAATGACCCTTTTGAATCAACTCGAAGTTAAAGTTTTGGGTTTAGAATGCTTGAAAGATTTATATGCTAAGGACCCTGAATTTGCTTCCCCTTTCACTAACTGTACAGAAGGGAAGGGTTGGGACAAATATCATGTGCATGAGGGCTTTCTTTTTGAGCTAACAAACTATGCATTCCCGAGTCGTCCGTACGTTTGCTACTTTTGCAGGAATCCCACAGTGGCGGCTTGATGGGACACTTTGGGCGGGACAAGACCTTCATGATGCTGTCCAACCACTACTATTAGGCGAAAATGCAAAGAGATGTGGAGCGATTCATCCAACGATGCACCACATGCCACAAAGCTAAGTCGAAGCTAAACCCTCATGGTCTTTATACTCCACTTCCTGTTCCTAGTGCACCTTGGGAGGATATTAGCATGGACTTTGTTTTAGGATTGCCTAGGACCAAAACGGGGAGGGACTCGGTATTTGTGGTTGTGGATAGATTCTCAAAAATGGCACATTTTATTCCTTGCCACAAGACCGACGATGCTTCACATGTTGCTAATTTGTTTTTCAGGGAAATTGTGAGGCTTCATGGTGTGCCCAAGACCATCGTCTCCGACTGCGACGTCAAGTTCCTAAGCTACTTTTGGAAGACATTGTGGGCCAAGTTGGGAGTCAAGCTTCTCTTCTCCACAACTTGCCACCTACAAACCGATGGGCAAACCGAAGTCTACAACCGCACCTTTCCAACCCTCCTCGGCACCATGATCAAGAAGAACTTGAAGGAGTGGGAGGAATGCATTCCCCATGTGAATTTCGCCTACAACCGAGCGGTCCATTTTATTACAAGCATGAGCCCATTCGAAGTGGTGTATGGCCTCAACCCCTCTACACCACTCGACCTTCTTCCACTACCGCTTCACAAACGGGTCAATATGGATGCCTCCAAGCGAGCCGCTTTCATCAAGAGGCTCCACGAGACAACAAGAGCTATGATTGAGCAATGAGTGCTTCGTCACACCAACAAGGTCAACAAGAGCAAGAAAAAGATGGTGTTCGACCCCGGTGATCTTGTGTGGGTACATCTCCGCAAGGAGTGTTTTCCCGAAGAACGCAAATCCAAGCTCATGCCACGCGGCGATGGACCTTTCCAAGTCCTTCGGCGCATCGGCGACAACGCTTACAAGATTAATCTTCCACCATCCAAGTACTCGGTGAGCAACACCTTTAACATTTTGGATCTTTCTCCCTTCCATGGTTACAATGCAGTCGAGTCGAGGCCGACTCCTTTTCAAGAAGGGGGGAATGATGTGGATATCACCTGCACCAAGGGTGAAGACTCTGCAACTCACTCAAGTCCACCTCCAAAACCTAGTGTCCCAATGACAAGAGCTCGAGCTAAGGCTTTACAACATGAGGTGAATCTATTCCTTGATACATCTCCAATTGACTTGAGCTTGAATGGTGTGCTACCTAATGCTTTGACTCTATGCTTGCTCAGGTATGAAGGATCAACCAAGTGGAGCGAAGCCAAGTGGAGGAAGGACCCGAGTGGCTACCTGGAATACACATCCGGACATTCCGGAGATTTTAGCCCGGACACTCCGGACTCCACATCCGGATATTCTGGAGATTTTAGCCCGGACACTCCGGACTCCACATCTGGACACTCTGGACTCCACACCCGGACACTCCGGACTCCACATCCAGACACTCCAGATGCACAAGCTGAAGAGCCCTTCTCGGGATGGTGTCCGGACATTCTAGCACCAAACCCGGATACTCCGGATGGGTACCCGAGAGCAGCGCGTCCCGACTCCACACCCAGACATTCCGGGCCTCACCCCCGGAGTCTCCGGACGCCCCGGAGGTTCAGTTCCAACCCTCCGGACGTCCACTGATCGAGACCCCCAGACATTCCGGGAAATGTACCTCGGAATGTCTGGGAACCACGTCTGGACATTCCGGGCAAGGGACCCCGAAATGTCCGGGCACCCTGCCTACGCGCAGTAACAGGCTTAGGCCCATGTAAAGACTTGGCTTGCTCTACAAGCTTGCGGGTTTAGGACTATAAATACCCATACTTAAACCCTAATTAGGGTTAGACTTGTTTTTAGACTTAAGAAGAGCTTTGCTCCTAATCTAGGGTTTCATCCCTCTAGATTTGGAGTTCCACCCTAGGCCTTTCTTTCCTTTGGATTGAACGGATCGGCGTGTGCCTCCGAGTGGTATACGTGGCATTCAATTGAGAGGTTTGTTGAATTGGTTCCTAGTCTCCAAAGGCTTTCCCATTGGGGTTCGTTGTTGGTGTGGGTTTCCAATTAGGCTTGCCTAGTTATCCAATCCAAATCGTGAAGATCGGGAGCCACCATATCAGTACCTTAGGTTCTTTGGCCATGAGGCAAAGAGGAGCGGAGGTGGATGACAACTGATCAGCCTTGACATTGATGTTGGAGCTGTGGGACTTGGCTGTGACACAGCTAGTCATATCTGTCATGCTAATGGCAATGCCTGCAGCTTCTTCTCCATCTTCAGAGTCTTCCTCTGAGCTTGAATCATCAGATACCTAAGCCTGTCCAACATAAGCTCTTCCAGTGGCTTTATTCTTTGCATAGGTTGGATGCTTGCTGTTGAAGGTCTTCTTCCTCCCATGAATGTCTTTCTTCTTCTTAAATTGGCTATTGTCCTTCTTCTTAGTTGGACAATCAGCACCAAAATGTCATTCTTTGCCACACTCGAAGCACTTGTCTTTGACCAGCTTCTTCCCTTTGAATCTTTCACTTGAGCCAAACTGCTTCTTCTTCCTATAAAGTCTTCTGAAGTTTCTTGTAAGAAGATTTAGCTCAGTTTCTTCTCCACTGGTCATCTCCCCATCTAAATCATCACTGCCTTCACTTTCAGGTAGAGGAGCTGAGGCAGTGGTCTTCAGTGCAATATTTTTCTTGATTGCAGAGGGTAGATTGTGCTTGCTTTCCTACTTTAGTTCCATTTCATGTGTTAGAATCCTCCCTAACACCTCAGTGGGCTTCATCTGATCGAAGCCATCGTTCTCTTTCAGCATTAAGGCTTTGGCAGCACTGATAAGAACTTCTTAATCACATTTTCATCATCAGCTCTATTTGATCCCAGAGCTCTTAGTTGATTTGTGATGATGGTGAGTCTTGAGAACAGGGAATTTATGTCTTCACCATGTTCATACTCAAATCTTTCCGGCTTTGACTCTAGCAGGCTTCTTTTGGACTTTTTCAGAATGTCGCTGCCCTCATATATCTGCTCCAAAGTGTCCCATATCTCCTTGGCAGAATCCATTGTGCTGACCCTGTTGAAGTCATGCTCTTGATGACCCATGAATATGGCTGTGTCAGCTCTTGCATTATTCTGAATGTTCCTCTTATCATTTATGCTTGGTATGATGGTGTCTTCTAGCCTGTAACCTGCATTCACAACCTCCCAAACATCTGGGTCTATGGCGATAAGATGCATCTGCATCTTTCTTTTCCAGAATGCATAGTTAGATCCATCAAACATAGGGATTTTACCCTCATAGCCCGACATCCTATCAACTCTGGCTGTTAGGCCAATTCAAAGAGCAACCCACTCTGATACCAATTGAAAGGATCGTAGGTGCTAACTAGAGGGGGGTGAATAGGAGGCTAAACAATTTTCTTATCTTTATCTAGATTAAGGCTTAACTGATCAATAAGTTTAGCTAGCTGTGTGACAGGTCAGCTACACAGGCAGAATATGATATGTAAAATAACACGTAGCTGTCACACAGGTGGCTAACACAGGTAAACAGAAAGCCCTAAACAGATATGCTAGAAGAATGGCTGTGTAATAGGTAACTGGCACAGATAACAGATAAGCAATACAGCAACTGTGACACAGCTAGACTAACACAGGCAAAGACAAAGGATTGTAGCTAGATTGAGAATAACAGTAAATCACTCTAGCATGCTAATCAGATAAACAAGCAAGTATTGAATGTAAAGTACTCAGGGAGACAAGGGGTTTTTCACCGAAGTTCCTACTCTTTTCAGAGATGGTACGTCTCCGTTGGAGAGGCTACTCCGAAGAGATCGCTAGCACTAAATTGTGCTTGTTCTCCGAGTACCTGAGCTTTCAGGTCTCGTTCTCTTGCTTGTGGAAGTCCTTTCGCCTTGCAGCAGGTAGACTTCAAATCACCCTCACAGACTACTGCACCAGCCCACACAAGCTTGGGTGGTTACAGCAACTCCTACACCCGTCTAGGAGTAGACACTCCAAGGAAGAATCAGCAACAGCAACTCTTGGAGAAACCAGTGCTCTCTGCTCAAAGCTCTAACTCTCTTGAACTAAGACTTAGGAATGTATGCTTCTGTTCTTGAGAAAAGAGGTTTGCAACGGTCAAAAAGGATTGAGGCGGTTTGGCAAAGGTTGAGCAAAATGTTCTACAAAGGTTGAGGTCTGAGACCTCCCTTGGTCCTCTATATATAGAGTCCACAGGCACCTGACCATTACACTCATGCCACGTAGGATTAAGTGGCTCACCGGTGACAGGCACCTGTGACATAGCTAATCATAACACACAATGGTAACCAGCTCAGGCAGACCGACACCTGTGTCACCGGTGGCTAACACAGGCGAAACCCTAAATGATGTAGCCTCACTACTCAGCCCTGTCCCGGCACATTACATGCCCTCAGCGCACTAACTCTTAAGCCTAATAAGGAGAGAACCTCCAACAATCTTCTGACTCGGCAGACAGACTATTGCAGTGCAGTTCCCTTAGCATTTACAAGCTCTCCCCTGGCACAGAGATGTACCTTAGTCATAGAGCGGCTGTTCACCTGTGACACAGCTGTGCCACACAGGTAACTTTGGCTCTAGAGTTTTAGGCTACTAGCACAGCAGTGTGCTAGCACAATCCAGTTTCACACTTATGCAAAACTGTTGTTACAGGGCTATTGACCTCGAAGCATCAGTGCCACTGTTCAACACTTTGAGCATTGAGCAAAAGATCCTCCAATAATCATTGCTACTTCATCTAACTTGATAGTACGAGTGTTTCCTAAGGACTCAAGAAAACTAGCAAACCTAGGCTTCAGCTTCCACCAATTGTATTCACGGCCCTTGACGCATCAAGCCCCCATCACCCTACTTGCAACTCCTTGCATAGCACCGGCTTCTTCACAGCTGTGGCACAGCTGCTTAGCTCAGCCATTTTCTTGTCCTGGAAACCACCTTTGTACTTTTGGGTGGTCATTCTTTCCTGGATGAATCTTCTTTCTGGAACCTACTTAACCTACTTACACTCATTGTAAACATTAGATTCCAGTTTAGGTTGCCATTAACCATTAAAACCATCTTAGGGGCCTAGATGCTCTTTCACTGTCCGGGCTAAGGTCCGGGCAGTCCAGTAGTGATCCGAACTCTCGACCGAACTGTTTGGGCTGAGGTCCGGGCAGTCCAGTACTAATCTGGACTCTCGGCCAGACTTTCCAGGCTGAGGTCTGGTCTCCTCTGGATTGGCAGGACCCCCAGCTAGATTGTCCAGGCTGAGGTCCAGATTTCTACAGAGAGGTAGGATTATGGTATTTTCTGGGAGCTTTTGTGACAAAGACTTTTGCTCAGCAAAGGCACTCCTCGACCATGTTCATCAAGCCCCTCTTTATCACACGGTGACGATGACATAGCACCTGGGTATCGGCAAGGAGGAGAAAGCCAGCCTTCTAGACATAGGGTGGGCCGGACCGACTACTCAGAGTCCGACTTCTACACGGGGGCGCATCATCAACTTGGAATACAAGACAAGGATATGTACCCACTGGTAATCCCGGGTTCTAGTTATAATCAATTAGGAGATCAATCTGTAAACCGATCTGGACTCTTGTAACCCTGCCTCCACCGGCTATATAAGGCAGGGCAGGGATCCCCCGATCGGTAAGCTGGATAGAGATTTAGATACACATAAACCCTAGCAACCTAGAGATCTACTCTCAAGATCTTGCGGCACTCGGGACACAAGCAATATCATCCACCAAACACAGGACGTAGGGTATTACCTCTTCTTGAGGTCCTGAACCTGCCTAAACTTTGTGTCTTGTGTGCACCCATCTAGATCTGCTACGCGCAAGCCGCCCCATATTCATTATTACCGGATCAAAACCCAGATAGTTGCCGCGCCAGGTAGGGGACTTGCGCATAGATCCATCTGAACAGATCCAGATGGGTTTCTCCAACGACAACGACGACTTCATCCCAGGTTGAATCATGAGATTTGGCTCCCTGGATGCTGTCCCTGATCCAGGATAGTTTTTCTGATTCGGAAAACTAGACTTCATCACCGACAAGCTCAGCAAACTTCACCTCTGCGACTCGGCTCCTAGCCGGACAGCAGAGACTTCATCACCTTCCTCACTGGGACTCTCCTCCGAGTCAATGGCCTCGGCGATCATCCCTGAGGACGAGGTTGTGTCCAATCGGATCTGCTGCTTGAACATGGGTTTTCACCCTTCGAGCAGGGATCCTGACTGGTCGGCACGATCGAGTCCCTCTTGCCCGTCCTCGACTATGACTCGGACGACTTCGAGAGTTCAGGAAGTCATCATCCTCTCGGGAGGTCTTCATGGCTGATCCGGATGCGCTGGCAGAAAATGGGGATCAGATGGCTTCGTCTTCTCGCCAAGGAGGAGAGCAACAGACCATACTTGCTCGCACATGCGGGATCCTGGGCACCAGGTTAACAATGCACTCTGCATGCACTAGAGGGATGGCGTCCTGATATTTCCGCTCCCCAGCCACAACCTTGTCACTGCCACGGTGGTGGCACGTGCCATCAATATCCCTGAGGGTACCCCAGGTCACGACGATCTCTAACGGCTCCGAATCCTGATGGAAGAGGCAGCTCTCCAGCAGGCCGAGATCTCTGAGGCCCACGAGGTTCCTCCTGTGAACACCCGGAGCCGGCGTTCGTCCCCGCCAGGGAATTCACACACCACTGAAGGTCGCCACACCAACCCAGAGCACCATCGCCCCACTGCATCGGTTCATGACTAACTCGGACTGGACCACGATGCACGGGACACTCTCGAGGCAAGATGCCATGCTCATCACGGCATGGGGAAAAATAATCACCCCGTCGGGTCAGTCCACAGCTGACTCGGACCCAACCACGATGGGCGGAATGCCCCCGAGGCCAGGCGCTATGCCCGACGGGAAGCCAGGAGAGACAACCGCGGTGGCCATCACGACGACAGTCATGCTACTAGCCAGCGCCGCTCCCCGACTCCTTCCGGCATGGCCTACGCAGGTCTGAAGGCGTTCGGCCCTCGCATTCGCAACGTCATTTTCCCGCCACGATTCTGAGTCACCGGCATCGACAAGTATACAGGCGAGACTCGGCCAGACATTTGGCTAGCTGATTACCACACGGCATGCAGAACCAATGGAGGCAACAATTATGTCGCGATCCACTATGTGCCCCTGTTCTTAGCCAACTCGACCCGAGCTTGGCTCACTAGCCTGCCTCAGGGCAGTATCCAATCTTGGGCTGATCTTGAGACCCTCTTCTTGAACAACTTCCAGGGCACCTACAATAGGCCTGGGAATACGCGGTGTTTACAGCATAATTTGGCTCAAGGATTTACTTGATTGGCCAAATTAAGTATTAGGTTTTGCTAGAAATTGGTATAATGAAACTAACAGTATAGATGCAGCATTCACTCTTAAATGTAGGATTGATACAGCCGAGTGACTTGGACACTCGCGGTATTTTGTGCCGAGTGCTCGCAGCGATTCCGAGTGCCCCTGAGTGCTCGTCACATCCCGAGTACGAAGGTATTCGCAGAAGCTACCGAAGACCCGAGCAGTTGGAGGCGTCCCCGAGCGCTCGTGATCAACCCCGAGCGCCATCGACCCCGAGCGTCATCGACCCCGAGCACTCGTACTCGCGTTCCCGAGTACTAGCGAACCCGAGTACGAGCGATCCCGAGCACTGGTAATTCCGAGTGCCAGCACGTCCGAGTACCGAGCACCCGGGCCCGTGTACTCGAGTACTGGCATTCTTGAGTACTAATGAACCCGAGTACTCAAGTCCCGAGAAGCTCTCAAGTCCCGAGGAGTTTTTCCCCGAGTATTCAACCGACTCCCGAACAGTACAAGTTATCCCCGAGTATGCAGCGGATCCCCGAGCGGTCCGAGTTCGTCCCCGAGTACTCGTGAAGGATCATCTTCAGCAGGTCCGAGTCATGGCGCTACTCTTTAAAACGTACCCGACGCCAGAGACTTCAACTTGAGACGCAAGAAACACAGCGTGGCAATCAAGGAGAGTCTCACAAGACTTGGAAGTCAATCCGGTTTGTTTGGAAAGGATATCTCGTGCGCCAAGAGGAGTCCAGATGACGGCGTTCGAGGCAGTTAGATTTGGAAGGTTATCTCGGTTTGTATGGAAAGTCACATGTACGGTAGAATCCAGATCCTTTAAACAAGGAAAGAGATATATTTGTAATCAGATTAGGATTAGGAGTCCAGATCTCCTGCGGGAAGACCAGCCGCCCTATAAATATAAAGGGTGATGGCCGATTGAAAGACATCCAACAATCGATCAAATCAATTTATTACTCTTACCCTTTTATCTTTTTTCTTAGCAGTAGATCTTTGCTGTTTTGCGCTGGAAAACAGTCGTTTCTTCTTCACGTAAGTAAGAAGATCTTTGTTGCTTTGCTCGGAAAGCAATCGCTTGTCGTACGCGTAAGTACGATAGTTATCCTTTGTTGCTTTGCTCGAAAAGCATCCGTTTATCGCACACGTAAGTGCGGTTGGCGACTCCCATTACCTAGGTGTTCCACGGATCCAATTTCGTGCGAACACAATTGGTGACTCCGCTGGGGAAGAGAAGAGAAGATTACACGATGAATCCCGACTCCAAAGACGGAAGCATCGTCAACCCGGACAACATCATCGCCGTCACGCTCGACGACCTATCTGAAGATGAACGGCGGGAGATCGAACGACAACTTGAAGAGGAGCAGGCCGAGCGACTCCGGCAAAAGTTGGCCGGCTACCAGAAGACGAGAAATGGCATCATCAAAAAGGTAGTCGTGCCGAGTCCACCTCCTGCGCCCAAACCCGAGGTGAGTAAACTGACTTGTCTTGATGAAATTGCTCATCTAATCGACGTGTCGGTTGCCAGCAAATATGGCACCGAGATAGACAAATCGGCACAATTATTCGCTCGAGTAATGAATAGCCGATTTGACGAGTTCAAGGAGCAACTCGCTAAGGACTTGCAGAGTAGTCTGCCGGGTCAGGTTAGATCCACGGCCTTACAAGTTCACAATGAGCATCGGAATAAACAGCCGATGTACCCGGACCATGACAGAGTTGATCGTCGGATAGAAGTCGCCCCCGTGATCACGACTTCTGTCAATCCGACTTCGGCGCCTCAGAGTTCTTCCAATAACGACCGAAGTCTGAGCCTTAGCGCGAACATCCCACAACCATACTGTCAAACAGTCGCGTACAACACACCACCTATCCCACCTCTCGGTACCAGAGTCCCCCATGGGCCGGTCCCAGAAACGTATTTTAACTCGTAACAAGTCCAACCCGAGTTATCACAGCTGACTTCACGTACCCCGCTAGCTGATATGAGCTTCAAGGATCAACTCGCCGGAGTTCTCAGGGAACCCGGCGTAATACCTAAGGATGGATCTCGTGGTTACCTAAAGCCATACCCCGAGTGTTACGACACAATGCCATACCCCCGCGGGTTCAGAATCCCTGATTTTGTCAAATTCACAGGGGAGGACAATAGGTCGACTTTTGAGCATATAGGGCAATTCTTGGCGCAAAGTAGTGAAGTCGGCACATCAGATATCTATAGGATAAAACTCTTTCCCTTGTCATTGTCGGGTACTGCCTTCACTTGGTTCACCTCGCTCGCTCCTAGGTCTATTACGTCTTGGGCACAACTAGAACGGCAGTTCCACGACTACTTTTACGGTGGCGAGACCGAGCTCAGACTCTCGGACTTGACGATGGTTAGACAAAAGTACAATGAACCGGTTTGTGATTACATTAGAAGATTTAGAGAGGTTAAAAATCGGTGCTTTAGTTTAAACATAAACGAAAAGGATCTTGCCGACCTCGCTTTTTCGGGTTTGCTCGCCCATATTAAGGACAGACTAGAGAGCCAGGAATTCCTAAGCATTAGCCAAGTCGCTCAACGGGCTGTAGCACAGGAGAACCGCGCTAAGGAAGTCAAAACATATAGCCGGTTCGGGGATGCTAAGGGTAAAGCCAAAGAGAAGTCGGCAATCAACGTTATAACCTACGAGAACAGCTCGGACAGTGAGGACGATGCTGACATATGCATTGCCGAGTGGGTTCATGCGCCCAAGTCAAAACCCTTTGCTTGTCCAGCCCTCAAGCCCACACCCGCTCGGAAAGAGGAGATTCGGTACACTTTCGATATTAGCAAATGCGACAAGATTTTTGATATGCTCCTGCAGGGAAATATGATTAGAGTAAGGGAAGGGCACATATTCCCATCGGCGGACGAGTTGGGCAAAAGGGCATATTGTAAGTGGCATAACTCCTTCTCTCACGCTACTAATGATTGCAATGTGTTTCGTCGACAGGTGCAATCGGCCATTAATGACGGACGATTGACGTTTGCTCAGAGCACCAAGATGAAACTTGACAGTGATCCCTTCCCAATCAACGTGATCGACTTGGAGAAGAAGAAAGTGTTAATTCGGTAAAATCAGGCCGAGTCCACAAAAGGGAAGAACGTCATCATTGACGACAATGCTGCCCCAAGGATGATCAAGCCGAGTCCCTCTCCTACTCCAAAAACAACCAACTCGAACTCCTCGCCGACTCCAAAGATGATCAAGCCAAAGAATCCTGAAGTCGACATCTGGAAAGTTAATCGAGGGAAAAGTTAAACCGCGAGGTCAAAGCCGACGGTGAAACAGTTGTTGGATAAATACACGACCAACAATGTGTTCACTCGGCTTGGAGGAGCCAAGCACCCCAGGTCTCCTCCTCGACGGGGTTTTTGTGATTCTGAGCATTGGCAGGAAGGTTCTTACGTACAACCACCATACCTCACCACAGGGCCAGCATGCTGGGGAAGCGCGCACACTTTCTACCCGCCGTGTCCCCCATGGGGTTTCAATCCTTGGGCACTACACCCTGTTGGGCCAATCGGCATGTTTCAGCCGAGCTGGATCCCGGCCAGACCCGGGTTCAGAGAGCAGCCCCACGGGAAAAGGACTCGGCTCGAGTCAAGAGCCCGAGCGTGGAACCGATATGCCACTCGGCGCGAAGCACCTGACGTACCAAGTCGGCCAGCGACCCCAGGAAAGGTTCAGGGGAGTAAGTCGCCGACGAGGCAAGTCTGGGTACCCGTCAAGCACACCGAGTCCAAACCCGGTGGTCATACCGTAACCCAATCCGAGTCAGACAGAACAAGCACCAGCCGAGTCCCAGAAGGAAGTCTACCACAACGATCCGCCGTGATGATAGGCTCGCAAGTCAACTCGGCGCTACCAGCGGGAACCCGGCATGTACGATTTGGTACAATAGATGACTCGGACAAACCAGAGTCTAGCAATGCAGCAGGACCCGGCGCTCGGAAAGCAACCACTGGACCCGCGCCGAGTCAGCCGATTAAGAAGATCAAGCCGGTTGAACCAGGAACAAAGCCGAGGCCGCAATGGTGCCCCACCGGACTCACACATTCTCAGAAGCGGAGGATCCAGCGACTGAGAGCACTCGAGCTCAGGGAGGAGCTCGTCGAGTAGAAGCGCGACGAATGGTTCAACCAAGCCAGGCCAATGAAGCCCGCAAAGATGACTTGGAAGGAAAAGCGCATTGCAAAGGAAGAAGACGATGCTGCCAGCAAGGATGTTGGGGAGATACCCGCCGACATGGACATCAATATGGTGTTCGAGCTGCCTATCGAATTCCGCGCTCCCGAGTCAGAAGTCGCAGAGCTTCTGCTTGGTCCGAGTAATGCCATATTTGAGAAACCGGAGAAGCATGGGCAGCACCTGAAGCCTCTGTTCATCAAGGGCCATATCGATGGGAGACCGATCGGCCGCATGCTCGTTGACGGCGGCGCTGGAGTCAACATCATGCCACTTTTGGTGTTTTCCAAGTTAGGCCGAAAGGAGTCCGAGCTGATGAAGACAAACATGGGGCTCAGCGGTTTCTCAGGGGAGTTATCCGAGGCCAAGGGCATACTATCGGTAGAACTTACAGTCGGAAGCAAAACCCTGCCGACTGCATTCTTCGTGGTCGATGTCAAAGGCCGATATAACATGCTCTTGGGGCGAGACTGGATACATGCCAATTGTTGCATCCCCTCTACCCTGCATCAGTGCTTAATCCAGTGGGTAGATGAGGATGTCGAAGTAATTGAAGCAGACAACTCGGCTTGCATTGCTTTAGCCGAGACCACAGTCGATTGGCAGCACGGAGACATGAAGTGTCTGTCGGGTAGGAATTTATCCGACTACGACTATGTCAGTATCGGTAAAGACGGGTTTTGTACCGATACAAGCACAGCCGGCTTGTATAGATCGGCTTAATAATTTGTCTTTATAAATGAATAAAGAAGATAGCATTAAATGGCTACAAAAGCGCACCGAGGAATATCGTTCGGGCAAGAACGATATGCATGAGACTATCGAAGATTTTGACGACATGGAGAAGCTCGGACAAGGGTTCTCGTCGGCCGACCCACTTGAAGAAGTCGATATTGGCGATGGAGGCGTGTCCCGACCAACATTCATCAACGCCAATATGGAAGTCGGCCAGAAGAATGAGGTATGTGCGCTACTCAAAGAGTTCGTAGATTGCTTTGCTTGGAATTATACAGAGATGCCCGGGTTGAGTCGAAGCCTGGTCGAACATAAGTTACCTATCAAGGCCGGCTTCAAACCACACAAGCAACCACCTAGGTGTTTCAACCCTAACTTGTATGATCACATCAAAGAAGAAGTCGACCGGCTAGTGAAGGCGGGATTCATTTGGCCATGCAGATATGCCGAGTGGATTTCAAACATTGTGCCGGTCGAGAAGAAGAATACCGGGAAGATTAGGGTATGTATAGACTTCAGGGATTTGAATAAAGCCACACCTAAGGATGAATATCCTATGCCTATAGCCGACATGTTGATAAACGACGCCTCCGGACACAAGGTGCTTAGCTTCTTAGATGGCAATGCCGGGTATAATCAGATCTTTATGGCCGAAGAGGACATGTTTAAAACTGCCTTTCGTTGCCCAGGTTTTGTCGGGTTGTTCGAGTGGGTTGTCATGACATTCGGGTTGAAGAATGCAGGCGCTACGTATCAGCGCGCTATGAACTTGATCTTTCATGATCTTTTAGGCATTGTGTTAGAGGTATATATTGATGACATCGTCGTCAAGTCGGACGGCTGTGAACACCACTTAGCCGACTTGCGACTAGCCTTTGAGAGAATGCGTCGGTATGGGTTGAAGATGAACCCACTCAAATGCGCGTTTGGAGTGTCGGCTGGTAAATTCTTAGGGTTCATAATTCATGAACAAGGTATAGAAATTGACCCTAAGAAGATAGAAGCCATCAGGAAGTTAGGGGAGCCGACATGCAAGAAAGATGTGCAGAGTTTATTAGGGAAGATAAACTACTTAAGACGATTTATATCTAACCTGGCGGGTAAGATTGAATCGTTTGCCCCTTTGCTTCGGCTAAAACACGAAGCCGAGTTCACTTGGGGGGCAGAGCAGCGAGATGCCTTCAATAGTATCAAGAGATATTTGTCGAGTCCTCCAGTACTTCGAGCACCTAAGTCAAGAATCCCGTTCCGACTATACATTGCTGCACAAGATAAAGTACTCGGCGCAGTGCTAACTCAAGAGGTCGACAAGAAGGAGCACATCATCGCATATGTAAGTCGCCGACTACTCGACGCCGAAAGTCGGTACGTATTCATCGAGAAGCTATGCTTATCCTTGTTTTACGCATGCACCAAGTTTTGGCATTATTTGCTTTCGAGTACATGTATAGTGTCTTGCCAAGTCGATGTGATTAAATATATGTTGCAACAACCGATTCTTAGCGGACGAGTTGGAAAATGGGCTTATGCCTTGATAGAGTATGATTTAACATATGAGTCGTTGCGGGCTATGAAAGGTCAAGTCGTCGCCAACTTCATTGTCGATCATAGGGTTAGCGATGAAGAAGAAGTTAATTATGTTAGCATATGTCCATGGAAGCTTTACTTTGATGGATCGGTTTGTAGGAGCGGGCAAGGCATTGGTAGTGTTTTAGTTTCACCAAAGAGTATCATTTATGAATCATCAGTCCGACTAGAATATCCTTGCACCAATAACCAGGCAGAATATGAGGCACTATTGTTTGGTTTACAAAGCTTAATAGATATGGGTGTAAGAGATGTAGATGCTTTTGGAGATTCATTGTTAGTAGTTCAGCAAGTCAATGGAGAATTTCAGTGTTTTGATGGATTGCTGAATAGCTATTTAGACCGGTGCTTAGATATAATCCAGCTCCTAGATACTTTTAATATCAGCCATGTGCCTAGAGAGGAGAACTCCAGAGCCAACCACTTGGCACAGCAAGCATCCGGGTACCAAGTCAGAAGAGGAAAGTTTTTCATATCTAGAGAGCCGATGCTCGTTGCTGTCAAGGGCCAGGCCGACTTGCTAGAAGTCGAAGCCGACTCGTGTAGATCCAGTACTGACTCGAGGGGCAACAGTTTAACACAGGCTGCCGAGTCATTAAGCGGGTTGGAAGTTCATGATTGGAGGGCACCTTTAGTTAGCTATTTGAAAAATCCGAGTCAAACAAGAGATAGGAAGATTCGGCGGCAAGCTATGAAGTACACCTTGTTTAATGACGAGTTGTATCGCCGAACAATAGATGGGGTATTATTGAAATGCTTAGATCCTGACCAGTCAAGGGTAGCTATGGGAGAAGTGCATGAAGGAATATGTGGAACACATCAGTCGGCTCCTAAGATGTAGTGGTTATTGAAGAGGGTAGGATTCTATTGGCCGACTATGTTAGAAGACTGTTTTCGGTATTATAGAGGATGTGAAGCATGTCAGAAGTTCGGGAACATACAATTAGTACCTGCGGCTAAGATGAACCCTATTATAAAGCCATGGCCATTTAGAGGATGGGGTTTAGATTTCATTGGGGAAATACATCCTGCTTCGTCGAAAGGTCATCGTTTCGTCCTTGTAGCTACAGATTATTTCACTAAATGGACCGAAGCAGTTCCTTTAAGAAATATGACTCATAAGGAAGTTATTAGCTTTGTTCTAGAGCATATCATTCATAGGTTCAGTATCCCTCAAACTCTGACAACTGATCAGGGGGCATCATTTTTGTCTCACCAATTTAGCGAGTTTGCCGAATCCTTTGGGGTCAAGTTGTTGAACTCGTCGCCTTACTATGCCCAAGCTAATGGACAGGCCGAGTCTAGCAATAAGACTTTGATCAAGTTAATAAAGAAGAAAATTGAGGAACATCCGAGAAGGTGGCATGAAGTCCTTTCGGAAGCACTGTGGGCCCATCGAGTATCTAAGCATGGGGCAACCCGAGTGACGCCATTCGAGTTGGTGTACGGGCAGGAAGCAGTGTTACCCGTGGAAGTTAAGTTGCAAGCTCTTAGAATAGCCAGGCAAAACGACTTGTCGGCTGAAGATTATAGCCACCTGATGATAGATAAGATAGACGACGTTTCGGAAGAAAGGTTGAAAGCCTTACGAGAAATCGAAAAGGAGAAGTTGAGAGTTGCTAAGGCTTACAACAAAAGAGTAAAGGAAAAATCGTTTCAGATAGGAGACCTAGTATGGAAGACGATTTTACCTATTGGAACTCGGGACAACAAATTCGGCAATTGGTCGCCGAGTTGGGAAGGTCCGTATAGAGTTGTCGAGATCGTCCCCGGGAACTCTTATCTTGTAGAATCTTTGCAAGGGGAGTGGTTATCTAAGGCTCTTAATGGGAAGTATCTGAAAAGGTATTACCCGAGTGGGTGGCAAATGGCTTAACAAAATCTATGGCCGATATGTCCTTTGTAAGTATCGCCCTAAGCAATAGTGTGGTTCACGGTGTTTTTGGCAAATGCAATTATGCCAAAAAGCAGGGGGGCATGTGTTTTACAGCATAATTTGGCTCGAGGATTTACTTGATTGGCCAAATTAAGTATTAGGTTTTGCTGGAAGTTCGTATAATGAAACTAACAGTATAGATGCAGCATTCACTCTTAAATGCAGGATTGATACAGCCGAGTGACTTGGACGCTCGCGGTATTTTGTGCCGAGTGCTCGCAGCGATTCCGAGTGCCCCCGAGTGCTCATCACATCCCGAGTACGAAGGTATTCGCAGAAGCTACCGAAGACCCGAGCAGTTGGAGGTGTCCCCGAGCGCTCGTGATCAACCCCGAGCGCCATCGACCCCGAGCGTCATCGACCCCGAGCACTCGTACTCGCGTTCCCGAGTACTAGCGAACCCGAGTACGAGCGATCCCGAGCACTGGTAATTCCGAGTGCCAGCACGTCCGAGTACCGAGCACCCGGGCCCGTGTACTCGAGTACTGGCGTTCTTGAGTACTAATGAACCCGAGTACTCAAGTCCCGAGAAGCTCTCAAGTCCCGAGGAGTTTTTTCCCCGAGTATTCAACCGACTCCCGAATAGTACAAGTTATCCCCGAGTATGCAGCGGATCCCCGAGCGGTCCGAGTTCGTCCCCGAGTACTCACGAAGGATCATCTTCAGCAGGTCCGAGTCATGGCGCTACTCTTTAAAACGTACCCGACGCCAGAGACTTCAACTTGAGACGCAAGAAACACAGCGTGGCAATCAAGGAGAGTCTCACAAGACTTGGAAGTCAATCCGGTTTGTTTGGAAAGGATATCTCGTGCGCCAAGAGGAGTCCGGATGACGGCGTTCGAGGCAGTTAGATTTGGAAGGTTATCTCGGTTTGTATGGAAAGTCACATGTACGGTAGAATCCAGATCCTTTAAACAAGGAAAGAGATATATTTGTAATCAGATTAGGATTAGGAGTCCAGATCTCCTGCGGGAAGACCAGCCACCCTATAAATATAAAGGGTGATGGCCGATTGAAAGACATCCAACAATCGATCAAATCAATTTATTACTTTTACCCTTTTATCTTTTTTCTTAGCAGTAGATCTTTGCTGTTTTGCGCCGGAAAACAGTCGTTTCTTCTTCACGTAAGTAAGAAGATCTTTGTTGCTTTGCTCGGAAAGCAATCGCTCGTCGTACGCGTAAGTACGATAGTTATCCTTTGTTGCTTTGCTCGAAAAGCATCCGTTTATCGCACACGTAAGTGCGGTTGGCGACTCCCATTACCTAGGTGTTCCACGGATCCAATTTCGTGCGAACACGCGGGATCTTCACAGTTGTCCCCAGGAAGCGGGTGAGACCCTCAGAGAGTACATCCAATGCTTCTCCGAAAAGAAGAACTCTTTGCCGAAAGTCCGGGAGGGCGACGTCGTCACCACTTTCTCCAAGAGTGTTCGGAGCACAGATCTCATCCATAAGATCACACGTAAGAATCCTCAGACTACGCGTGAGCTTTTCGATATCGCAAACAACTTCGTGACTGGCGAAGAAGTTGTTCGCAGTGCGACCAAAGACGATAAGGGGAAGGGCAAGGCTCCTGAGTCCCCAAAATGAAGGACCGTCTCGGGTCGCCCAAGAAGAAACACCGGAAGCGCAAGAGTGGAGACCTCGTTGCCGCCGCTGAGCACGCTTCGCAACGTCATCCTCAGCGCGGTAATGCCACTTTTCAGGAGATGATGGGCCAGCCGTGTCACTTCCATGGACCAAAGTCAAATCATCTTACGCACGACTGCAATCTCTTAAAGAAAATCTGAACAAGCCTGTTGCCTCCAGCTGGAATAAAAAGGAGCCTTCTCCGGATGGGGAAGATGAGTTCCCAAAGGAGACTACCACTACAACAGAACATGTCAATACTGACGGGCCAAAAACCCACATCAGTGGCGGGTTTTTGGCCCGTCAGCAACTAAAGGTCAGTAATGACTCTATTATTAGTGATGGGTAATTTACCCGTCACTGATAAAGGTTATCACTGACGGGTTAAATATTTACCCGTCCGTGATGGTAGAGCCATAACTGACGGGTACATTTTTTACCCGTCAGTGATGACGTTTTCACACGTGACGAAAAGTCATCACGGACGGGTAGAAAAATTACCCGTCAGTGATGACTCTACCATCACGGATGGGTAAATATTTAACCCGTCAGTGATGAGAGTCATCACGGATGGGTAAATATTTAACCCTCAGTGATGACGTTTTCAGAGGCGCAAAAAAAAGCCCTACCCGGGCACTACCGGGTAAGGTTTCACTAAAACAGCTATAACTTTTGCATACGATGTCCGTTTTGGGTCCACGACCACTCAAAATGACCATATATACGAGGTGCATCTAAAAAATCTACTTTTCTTTAGACCTGTACAATTTTTCACCTCTAAATTCGGCCTCTAAGACTGACTCTTCCCCTTCGAACGAAACATCGCCTCTTCTGACCCTCCGTTGAACTTCTTCCCGAGCTCCGAATGCAGTAATCTTTGCGGATTCTGAACCGCGAGGGAGTAGAGCTGCTAGAAAAAGATATGAGAAAAAATTTTAAAAATAAAAAAATTTCACTCTAAATTCGGCCTCTAAAACTGACTTTTGCCCCGAACGAATAATCGCCGCTACCAAACCCTCTGTTGAACTTCTTCCCGAGCTCCAAATGTAGTAATTTTTGTGGATTCCAAATCGTGAGGGAGTAGAGCTGATACAAAAAATATGAGAAAAAATTTTAGGCACTAGTTGAAATTAAGACTCGGGAGGATCTTTCTTACCTCAAATCCAACTGAAACTCCCTGTAAGCTCCACCATGTTCCTACGGGGATTGTGACGTGAAGAGGATATGCTCCCTTATGACCGATTTGGACAGGAAGCTAGGTAGGATGAGAGGAGAGAAGGAGAGGAGGAGAAGGGTGGAAGGAAGGAGAGGAGGAGAGGAGGAGAAGGAAGGAGAGGAGGGTGAAAGGGAGAAGGAAAAAATCTGGATGTGGATCTACACTGAGGGGCACTGAGGTGAATTATATACCTCGTGGGATTCTACAATTTTAGGTTTTGAAATTTCGGAGTTGGCGGGATTCACATCACGGACGGGTCTCTTTTTAACCCGTCAGTGATGAGTGGATCATCACTGACGGGTCAGAAAACTACCCGTCCGTGATGACAAAATTTCGGGTTTTGAAATTTTGGAGTTGGCGGGATTCACATCACGGACGGGTCTATTTTTAACCCGTCAATGATGAGTTCCACACATCACTGACGGGTCAGAAAACTACCCGTCCGTGATGACAAAATTTTGGGTTTTGAAATTTCAGATTCACATCACGGACGGGTAAATATTTAACCCGTCAGTGATGAGTTCCACACATCACTGACGGGTCAGAAAACTACCCGTCCGTGATGACAAAATTTTAGGTTTTAAAATTTCAGAGTTGGTGGGATTCACATCACAGACGGGTCTTTTTATTACCCATCAGTGATATGCTCGACATCACTGATGGGTATTTATTTTGCCCGTCTGTGATGATGTTTTCATCAAAACCCGTCACTGATGGTTTTAATCATTGACGGATATTTCTTACCCGTCAGTGATGGTAGGGTCCAGGATGACGTTTTTTTGTAGTATTGTATGTGCCTCATGATCTTTGGCGGTCCAAATGGCTATGAATCCAAGCGTCGCCAGAAACTCACGGACCACGAGGTCAACACGATTGAGCCGGCTGTGCCCCAGTACCTACGACGGTCCGAGTCTATAATTTCTTTCGGTCGCTCGGATCATCCCGACTACATACCTCACCCCGGAAGGTTCCCTTTGGTGGTGGATCCAATCATCCGTGACGTCTGCCTCACCAAGGTCCTCATGGATGGAGGGAGTGGTCTAAACATCCTCTATGTCAAGACCCTAGACGATATGAAGATCTCCCGCTCAGAAGTCAAGCCCACCGGCGCACCCTTCCACGGAGTTGTACCCGACAAGCTAGCAAGACCACTCGGGCAGATCGTTCTGGCCATTATCTTTGGTACTCCAGACAACTTCCAGACTGAGACCCTTACTTTCGAGGTCGTTGACTTCCCAGGCTCATATAACGCTATCCTGGGGTGTCCCTACTACGCCAAATTCATGGCTATCCCCAGCTATGTCTACCTGAAGCTCAAGATGCCAGGTCCCCACAGGATAATAATGGTGCAAAGCAACTTCCAGCACGCCTACGCGTGTGACCTGGAAAACTGCAACCTCGCCGCAGCCCAAATCACAGTAGCCGAGCTTGACAACCTCAAGTTGGCTGTGGTTGAGGAGGCAGCGTTGAGGCAAATCAGTAGGAACATGCAGGCCTACGTCGATGATTTGGTGGTCAAGTCCAAGAAGAAAGAGGATCTCCTAATTGACTTGGGGGAAACGTTCTCTAACCTTAGGTGATTCAACATGAAGGTCAACCCAGAAAAGTGTATTTTCGAAGTGCCTTCAGGAAAACTACTCGGTTTCATCATTTCCGAGCGAGGAATCGAGGTTAACCCGGAGAAGATCGACACCATCGTCAAGGATGTCGAACGGCTGACCGGGTGCATGGCGGCCCTTAGCCGATTCATCTCTCGACTTGGCGAAAAGGCCCTGCCCCTCTACATGCTCCTGAAAAAATTAGACAACTTCACATGGACATCTAAGGCTCAAGATGCCCTCGACGGGCTAAAGAAGCTCCTAACCACACCCCCGGTGCTGGTTTCCCCGATGCCCAACAAGCTGCTGCTCCTCTACATTGCAGCGACTACCCAGGTAGCCAGCACTGTCTTGGTCGTCGAGCACTCCGAGCCCGACCACATCCAGAAGGTTCAGTGCCCGGTCTACTTCATCAGTGAAATGCCTTCGGAGTCCAAGGCGCGATACCCACAGATATAGAAGATCATCTATGCGGTGTTCATCACATCTCGGAAGCTAGTTCACTACTTCCAAGGACACCCGATTATGGTGGTTAGTTCCTTCCCGATCGCTAACATCATCAACAATCGCGACGCCACAGGAAGGGTTGCTAAATGGGCAATGGAACTAATGGCATTCAGCATAGTTTATGCCCCCCGCATGGCTATCAAGTCGCAAGCTCTCGCCGACTTCATGGCCGAGTGGCAGAAGTCCAGACCCCGCCCTCTATCATTGACCTAGAACATTGGACGCTTTACTTCGACGGTTCATTGATGCTACAGATCCTTCCTCTGCGCGGGGACTGGCATTGTTCTCATTTCTCCGAAAGGGGAACGCTTCAAGTACGTGCTACAGATCCACTTCCTGGTATCCAACAACATCGCTGAATATGAAGCCTTACTACATAGCCTATCCATCGCGACCTCACTCGGAATTCACCGGCTCACCACCAAGACTCCGAACTGGTGGTCAGGCAGGTTATGAAAGAATGGTCGTGTAGAGACCCAGTCATGGAAGCCTATTACCAAGAGGTGCACAAGCTTGAAGCCAAGTTCGACGGCCTCGAGATCATGCATGTCCTCTGCCCAGATAACGAGGATGCAGATGCACTCGCCAAACTGGGGTCCAGTCGGGATGTCGTCCCGACTGAAATTTTCCTCCAGGAGTCAAGGAGGACAAAGCCGGCCTTCTAGATATAGGGTGGGCCAGACCGACTACTCAGAGTCTGACTTCTACACGAGGGCGCATTATCAACTTGGGATACAAGACAAGGATATGTACCCACCCGGTAATCCCGGGTTCTAGTTGTAACCAATTAGGAGATCAATCTATAAACCAATCTGGACTCTTGTAACCTTGTCTCTACCGGATATAAGGTAGGCAGGGATCCCCCGATCGGTAAGCTGGATAGAGACTTAGATACACATAAACCCTAGCAACCTAGAGATCTACTCTCAAGGTCTTATGGCACTCGGGACACAAGCAATATCATCCACCAAACACAGGACGTAGCTATTCTCGAGGGCCTGAACCTACCTAAACTTTGTGTCTCGTGTGCACCCATCTAGATCTGCTACACGCAAGCCGCCCCATATTCATTATTGCCGGATCAAACCCCGACACACGGTGCTCCTCTACTCAATGTGACTTGCGTCACTAGACAACAAAAACTACTCCTCAGAGATTTACCGTCCTCTTTTCCTCTTTTTCTTTTGAGGGGTCATCGATACCTCCCTTCCTTTATTCGTTGAGGACTAAACCTATTCATATGCTTGCAAGTGGTCATTAGTCCTCTAACCATTTTTCATTAATCACCAAAACATAGTTTAGGGGCCTAGATGCACTTTCAATTTTCAACTATAGCCACGTACAATACGCATGATTGAGTGCTCTATTGCTACGAATACAGTAGCTAACACAATGGTTGACAATGTCAAAGGGAAACCGTAGAGTTTCCTAAGGTGCTTGAAGCGGCCAGGCGGCGACCAGCGCCGCCCACCCATGCTCTTGCTCCCCTCGCCCCTCTCCGTAGAGGCTCCACTTTTGCTGTTCTCGTAGCCGTATGCCTGGATGACGTGGCCATACTTAGTTTCCACTCGGTCCTTGCACCTACAAGGCACGTGTGCGGCCTCTCCGGTGGTAGCACCCACGTGCTCCCACTGTTACACAAAAGCTATGTCTAGTCGGTTTAAAATTGTCGCTCGAGACGGTTTTGGTCACTGTCTAAAAAAATATATCATAGATAATCAATTTTTATCTTAGAGGTTTCTAAACCATCTCAGACTATATCACATATCAGACGGTTTTCATCTCGAAACCACCTGGGGCATAATGTTATTCGAGATGGTTCAGTAATAGGTTCATTTTGTTGAATCATTTGTGGTTACATTTACATCCTAGATGGTTCTTCAGATTTGAACTATTTGAGATAGTTCTGTGAGGTTGCTATCATAAAGGATATCCCAGATGGTTTCTTCTAGATGAAAGCTTATTAGTGGCGTTCCACCAAAAAGCAACGCCACTAGTATCTGCTCAGATTAGCAGTGGCGTGCCACCAAATACGGACGCCACTACTAACAAAGTACTAGTGGCGTGCTGTCGTATACACACGCCACTAGTAAGTGGAACCCAGAAGCAGGCCTGGCAGAAATTACTAGTGGCGTGGCCTCTACAAGGCACGCCACTAGTACTTTGTATACTAGTGGCGTGCTCTTCCAGGCCACACGCCACTAGTTTAGTGGGGCCCAGCAGGGGCCCGGGAGAAATTACTAGTGGCGTGGTCTCAACACCGCACGCCACTAGTACCTGGCTTACTAGTGGCGTGCCCCTCTGACCCACACGCCACTAGTAAGTGGGGCCCAGCCGTGGTCCGGGAGAAATTACTAGTGGTGTGGTCTCGACACCGCACGCCACTAGTACCTGGCTTACTAGTGGCGTGCCCCTCTAGCCCACACGCCACTAGTAAGTGGGGCCTAGCCGTGGTCCGGGAGAAATTACTAGTGGCGTGGTGTCGACACCGCACGCCACTAGTACCTGGCTTACTAGTGGCGTGGCCCGCTAGATCGCACGCCACTAGTAATTTCTCCTGGGCCCCACTTTGTAGTGGCGTGCCGGTGGTTTCAAATGCCACTAGTAAGATGTTATTAGTGGCGTGCGCTGTGAGCAGAACACCACTAGTAACTACGACCAATAATTGAACTGTGCCCATGCGCTGTACACATGTGAGAGCCCCCCTCTCTCCTTCTTCCTCCTCACCACTTCTTCTCCCTTCTTCCTCCTCTCCCCTTGTTCTCTCCTCTAACTCCCCCACACCTTGCACATTTTTATATCTAGCTAATTAGCCCTAGGTAGATCTAGCTAATTAATTAAGCCCTAACTAGCTAGATCTACTCTCTCTCCCTCCACCCTCTCCCATGAATTAAATTAACTATCTCTCTCTCCTCCATTAATGCTTAGCTAGCTCTCCCCCCAAATCTATCTCACCTCAATTCCTTTCCCCCAAATCCTCTATCTCCCGCTCCATTCTTATCTCCTCTCCTTCCACCACCACCACCACCATACATATATAGCCGGCCTCACTAGCTCGATCGACATCTCGGTCCTCTCTTCGTCCCTAGGTGAGAATTAACTTTGGGGGCATCGTCGTCTATTTGAATGAAATGAAATGTGTAGCGACCAAATCTTAAGACATGAGATCAGTGTGGATCATCATGAATAAATCAGTTTCCTCTCATACATGCATGCATCTAGGCCATTTAAAATTTAGCTTAGCTCAGAAATCTTGGGAAAATACGACGCAAAAACAACCTCAATTAAATTGGCGTAAACAACTTCACCAAATCATAACCCTCATAATTTTCTTAAGTCCTATATACGTCTGAGGAACCTCACTCAAGTTCCTCGAGCCAATGAAGTCAAGATGCACAATTAAGCTTGATACTTCTCCCTGTTTGAACAAAATTAAAATGAGTTAATTATATGAACACCCTCTGTTTCAATGTAACCCAAAATATTACATTTAAAAGTTAACCGTCGTATTGACCTCAGGGCTAACGTTTGGAAAATAATTGAAGAGATGATTCAAGTACCTAGGGTTCAAACTTTAGTTTTGAACTGTACTACTAAATCGTTAGAATAATGAAACTAAACTAGGTTTATAGACTTTTATGACTAAAATGGAAACAACAAAGAAATACCACAAAAGAAAATAAAAAGGGTCTTACCTTACCTGCCGCGTGGAGCCACCTGCAGTTCCTTTTTCCCACGTGGCCAGCTTCGTCCGCCACCTCTTCAAGCCCTGGCCAGTCTCCCAAATTCCCCACTGCCGCACGCCTTCCTCCCCTGCCTCCCTCTCTTCTCTGCCTTGCCGCGCCTGGGAAGGACCACACCGCCGCCCTCGCTCGGGTTCCTCCCCAGGGCAGCCGCCGCATCTGACCTCCCCCCTCTAGCCACGCCTCGCGCCGCCGGTTTCCCTCCTCTCCCAGCTCCCCACCGGCGCCCCAAGGCCGAGCTCCCCGCCGCTCCGCCGCATCTCCCCATCGGCGCCGCTCGCCCCGCCGGCGACCCTCCACGGCAGCCACCCGAGCGCCGGCTGCCCTCCTCTCCTTCCTTCGGCGGCCGAACAAGCCCAACCCCCACCTCTGCCGCTCGCCGCCCTCGGGCTCCCCGCCGCCGCTCGGTCGCTCGCCGAGCTCCGCTCCGGTCGCCTCCCCACCACCGGATCCGCCGTCTTCCTCTCCGGTCCTCCCCCTCTCCTCCCCGTGCGCCGCCGCCTCGCCTCTCTGCGCACGTCGCCGCCTCCGCCGCTCGCCGCAGTGGCCGGCGAGCCACTGTGTCACGGACCCGGAATTTCATATGATTAGGGGAACGCGAAGTCGCCAAGGGCCGAAGGACTCGTCCGCCTGGTGGCACGGTACCTGCGCCGTACGCACCGAGGTAGAGCGATCCGACACCCGCCATGTGCGAGCCGGCCGGAAGCGACCAAGTTTCCCAAAACCACATACGATTCCGTAATCCGGTGAAGAGTCAGAGTCGTTCCCGAATCCTACCACGACAAACAAGGTCGGAGGAGCCCGGCAGTTCTACCCACACCCTAACCTAGCCCGGAGGCTAGTGGGTCGCTCGAAAGCCCGGTAGAACACGCCCACACCCTGCCTGGCCGGCACAGCATCTCAGCCAGCGGGTCACTCAACCAACACCTGCTCGACTTAATAGAACAAGGTACGGCTTCGACTCTTCACGGCATACCCAAAACGCTTCATATCATACACGCATTGCGTAAGGGCAGCCTGGAATTAACAACTCGGATATCATAACAAAGCTCTACAAATACGATATTAATATTAACTGCCCACGATGGGACAACACCTTACATTATCCAGTCCTAACTGAAAGCATATCCGAGTACGGAGGAGTTAAACGACAGCGGAAACAAGTGGATGAGTCCCACAGCGGCTTAGCGACCGCTGAACAAAAGCTACAACTATCCCAACAATCGAACACAACCGAGGAAACACACGTTCAGGCATCATCAAAATAATCTTCGACCACCGGCTCACCTGCAAGCTCTAGGAATAACCTAGGTGAGTACGAACGTACTCGCAAGACTTATTCGTGCTTGATTAAATGTCCTACTCATGCTAGTGCAACAACAATTAAACATGGATGCTTCTCAGAGTAACAATATACAAGTTAAGAACATAACATTAATAAGGTGAAGTAAAGACAGATTAAATAACAGATTAACTCAGGACATAACATATCACAGCTAATTTACCTCGAGATCAAGTTATCGAATCCAAATCCATTTGGGGCAACCCATGAGTTCAATCCAAATCAATCCATCAAACATTATCCAATTCGATTAGGGCAGCCCCTAACTCCAATCCAAATTAATCCAATCCTCAAAGGTTCATTTTAATCTCTCGAACTACTACCGACAACCCAACCCCTGCAGGCATAGTGAGTGCATAACAGTTTGGAGGTAGCGAGCCTCACAAAGTGCATGCCTACCCCCAACTATCCTCAGTGTTGGTTCTCGCTAGCGTCCACGTGTGATAAGGGATGGTGACACTCTGGAAAATAGGGTTGGTATGGCGACAAAACCTTCATACACCTGGGTCGCCGTCATGCATCAATTCACACCAACCGTACCCATTGTGCACGCCCTCGGCTCTCCCAACTCACTTAACAATTTAGTTGAAGAGCTATAAGATGTTCTCGACGTAAGACACATCCTACGCATGCTAGTGTACGCAACTTGCAACGATTCAACGATAACAATCATACACATAGCACATATAACAGGGCATACACGAGAGTACAGAAGGTAAAGATGCAACAAGCTCTGCTTGCCTGATTCGGTTTGTTCCTGTTCTTGCGTCTGCTCGTGAGCCTGGAGGTCTCCTTCGTCGTATTCTAGTGCAAGCAAATGGAATATCGCAGATAAGCAACAATGAAATCAATGAATCCAGCATGTATGCATGAGTGTGAATGCAAGGATGGTATTGTTTAACAATATATCGACATTAGGGTTGATTGGTTGTCCTAAGCTATATGCATGCTCAGATTCATGAGATTACGAATTAGGGTTTTAGAGGTAATCACTTATGGTGAAGTGGAAATGAACATGCATGTTAATAATTGTTTAATATTCTGAACTAATTGACTAGCGCAACTGAAATCGAAGTTACGATCAATTAGATATGCACTTGTTGAGTTAGGGTTTACGGGGTTCGACGAATAAAGGAGCTAATACCTAAGACCTATCATGCATGTATTCTTACTGGGATTTCAGTGGTTACATATCGTAGTATATCTCACAAGGATTCCAGAAAGGTATAATTTGTCGAGATTGGAGTTAGGATGATGAAACTAGGGTTCACGGATCCTCGACACTAACTAATCTTCTACCCCAGATAATATACTGTGCATGTATCCAAACTTCATTTTTGTTTCAGCCATCTTGTAGAGTTTTTCATGAGGTTTCCAAATATATAAAAATATTTCAATTTGGAGTTGTGGTTTAAAAGTTATGGCCATTTGAATTTTAGTGCAAAAATCTGCCCTAACAAACCCTAAACCTAATTGCTAAGTCTACCCGAAGGCTACCCCGATCCATTTGCAAATCCTAAAAGCACCCGAGATTTCACCCGAGAACTCAGCCCACTAAACCACGTCAGCAGGGCCGGGGTCCACTTGTCACCGGGTCAGTTGCTCGGGAACGAATCAAACGACGCCACGCGTCGGGCCCTCTCTCTCTCTCTCTCACCCCTCCGCTCTCTCTCACTCGGGGCCGGCCGGAGCCGAGGTCCAGACGGCGGCGAGGTCACCGGAGACTCGCCGGAAACGGCTCGGGTACACGGTTCTAGTCGGGACAACGGGCAAAACGACCGGGAGCTCACCGTGGAGGCTATGCGCGCAACCGATGTTCTTGGGGGAGGCTGGAGGAGGCTGGCGCCGGTGAAGATGGTCGGAGTGGTTCGGGTCACCGGCGTCGGGGGTGTTCCGGTCGGAGATCTGCGAAAATAAGCGCACCGAGAGGTTCAGGAGGATGAATGGAGGCTCTGGAGCAAGAAGGTGGAACGGGAGAGGGACCAGAGCGTTGGGGAGTGCTCGTCGGGGTAGGGCGCCGGACTTGAAGACGACGCAGGCGGCTGTAGCTGCCTGGGCTCGGGCCTGCAGGAAGGAGTGGAGGGAGAGGTGAAGAAGGTTAAGGGGATACGCTGGGGAAGAAAATTGGTTGCTATGGCTCACTGGATCTCGAGGAATTGCTCACCGGAGTTGAGCTCGGAGGTGGCCGGCGCTGGGGAAGATGAGGAATTAGGGCACCGGGGGAGGAGAGCGGTTCTAGGGTTTGGCGGAGAGGGAGAAGGGGAGAAGGGAAGTTGTCGGGAGGCCCTTTTTATGGGGCGGCGGGGCTTCAGACCGAGGGCGCCGGGGGTGGAGCACCGCCCACGCCGGCGAACGGGCGTCGGGGACGTGGCCGACGCGCCCCGACAGGTGGGCCCCGGGAGCGGCACAGAGAGGGGGAAGAGACTGACGGAGGGGGCCCGGTGGCAGTGGGAGGAGGCGCGCGCGCGGGAGGGCCGAGCGGGCTGTGGTAGCTGGGCCGACCGAGGGGAGGTTCCGGCCCAGAGGGAGTTAGGGTTCTTTTTGATTTTTTCTTTTTATATTTTCCAGTTTTATTCCCCACGACATTTTATGTACAATTTCTTCTCCAATTAACTTGAAATTTTTACAGAAGCTTCATAATATTATTTGGGAGTTGTTGGGGGAGTTTGAATCCATTTGGGGAAGATTTGAATGGGTGTCCAGTTCAAATTGGAATTAGGGTTCGAATTGGGTTTACACTGCGACTAGGATTTAAATTTTCCCAAAATTCATGAAAATTGACAAGGGGCTAGGGTTTTCACTTTCCAAGCTATTTGTGAAGTTTGGGGAGGTTTGGACTCATTAAGGTTGTTCTGTCGACGAACCCTAATTTTGGCACCGTTAGGGTTTTAGGGTTAGGGACGGAGATTCTTTGAAGGGTTCGATGATTTCCACCACCCTTAACGACGATTTTGTTACTTCGAATACTTCAAATAAATTGATTGGTGTTTGTATGAATTTCCACCGAGGATGAGATATTAACATATTCTATAAATTACAGTTATACCCTTTTCGAGTTTAAATGAGGTAGTGCGGGGTGATGCCATGTATGCATGAATGCTTAATCGTTAAGTTTGGGGATTA